>NW_023611535.1:0-154771 GCF_013339725.1 Rhipicephalus microplus | reverse complement strand
TATTCTTTGTTTTTTTTATTTATTTGACGCATCAGCGAGCATAGGGTTCATGGGTAAAACGTGGATTTGCCTAATCTCAGTACTTTACGTTGTGCTTGGCTTTGCATGCCTTCGAGCTGTTTTGTCGCAAAAAAGCACTCAGCTATACTTTATTAGTTACGCTTCGCTACCCAATTTTTTAAGCTCACCAATTCAAACCCGGGCACAAATTTTAGGACGCTTTTTTTACTCCAAATAAAACGCAGTCACAAAAAAAAGCCATAAGTGCGATTAGAAGCTCGCAAGTACGAAGTCTGGGCAAATCCATAAACTACTCGTCATTCCTATGGTCAGTGAATGATCGCAGCGCCAGAGCCGCGTATATTTAATTTTAGGAATTTCTATAGACCCGGGCATAAAACACGTTCCTGTTAAAAAGGAATGAAAGACTGGAAATCTAACGAACAGGGACAAATTCACCGAGGACTGAAACACTGCCTTCCGCCAGTTCTAAACGCAGATTTGTCTTTGGGTAAGGCGAACTATGTGAAGTTAGGGCTTTTCTTTAAGGTATCAACTAAAAAAATCAATATTTGAAGGAGTTGTTAACAAGCCCCAGGTTTTCAAAGCACCCAAGATGTCAATGTCTGTCTTCCTGAGAATACAAGAAATCCGATAAACATCTGTAAGGCATTTTTGTATACTTATTTGTCGCCTAAATGATATTAGCGTAGTCCCACGAGGGGGATTGGCCACACTATGCCCCATTAAAGATTTAAATGCAAAGCCACTTAAAAAGACGGAGAGAGAACTCAGAGGAGTACGAGATGTAAAGTACACACAAAAGTGAAAAGGGTTGAAGTATTTGAAAAAATAGAGATAAAAAATTGGGGGAACCTTAAGCTTCGCCTTCAAGAGCTGAAGGCGATAGCGAAATCAGGCCCCTAGTGCACCCTTAAACCAATAAATGCACACCTATTCATAATTTTTCACATACACACAGGCAGGCACATAAACAAGCACACAGTAGATTGGACCAGAGCGCACTATTATCGCCGAATGGACTCGTTTTCGTCGTGGCACCTGTCCAATAAAAAGCATTAAAAGAGCCCTGAAACACTTTTTTATGTAACCATTGAACGAATTCACTAAAAGAGCTCATTGCTTCACGAATTCACGCCACAAAATTTTAGGAATCCCTCAACTGCAAGTGGAGTTACAAGGTTTGTCGCACGCTGCAACTGCATTATCTCTTCTCTCGTCCCGACAAAAGCGCTGTAAGCTAATTAGGGAGGGGCGGCCAGACAGAGAAGCTACCGCGCCTCATAACCTTGCGCACTTTTTTTTAGAATGCGTGGCTTCCCAGTGTGAGCGCGCGCGCCCGTCAAGTAGTGGCCTCCCGCAGCGATCTCGGTAACTTGATTTTTTGATCAGAGACACACAGACGATTTTTCGCTCACAACCAGTGGGGCCGACACCAGCAACGGGTTTTCGCGACATGTGCTATTTCACGCTGTCGCATTAAAATATAAAAAAAAGTGGGGAGGGGGGAGAATCGTACCCCTCAGGTGGTACCACTAGCAACTTAACCTTCCGGTTGTCTCACTGAATTTATGTAATGTGGACAGAACAGCACTGCAGCCCGCATTGAAGTATTATGGCAACAATGAACCACACACTCGTTGCAGAGTATGCGTTTTTGTGTTGTTAATGGTATTTATGTTACTGTTCTACTACGCTATACTACTTGGGATTTTGCGATTTTTTGCCGATTATTACCTGTATACACTGTGAAAAATCGTTATGTGTTAACGTAGGAAACAGCCGTAACAATCACACACTGTGATCTGTTTTTGCAAATTGACAGACATGGACATATAGAACACCCTTCTGCTTAATTTTCAATGAAAGAATTGGAAAGACCGTAAACGAGCACTCGAAGTTCCCGTTGCTGCGTTCAATCAGTGAAAAGAAAGAAACATAACATCGATAGCCCGCAAATTGCCACATATACGTTACAATCTGGGAAGCCGGAATTACCTCCATTGGGATTTTTAACTCCTTCGAGCACAATGGTCGCCCCAAGTATTGATTCAAGTTCTCACTTTCGGGTCTGTAATCCCGGTTTCAAACTTAATACCTACAGAGCGATGCTTGTATTGACTCAAGTGATGCTTGTATTGACTGACCTGTGTAGGAGCCTCGCAGCGGTCGTTTAGTGGCTAAATTGCTTTGCTGCTACCCGTAGGTCACGGTATCTACTACAGTGGCTGCACTTTGGATGGTTCGTATGCTTAAACTTGGGCATACTTTAAAGAACCCTAGGAGGTCACAATTTCAGGAGCCCTCCGCTATTGCATCTCCCATAATCATGTGGTTGTTTTGTAAAAATAAACCTCACATATCAAGAATTCAACATATGTAGTTGGGGAAAACGGGTGTGAAAACAAACTCTTGTCAACCACGAGAACTCTTCTAACCTACACGTGACACGAAGCAAAGAACTGTCAACTAACAAAATAACCTTTCCCGGGCCTTCCGTTTTAACCCGGGTGGCCCAGGCCCAGAACAGTGGGCCTTGAACACTAGGCCACAGACTACATATATGTTATTATAAATATCGCAAATACTGCAAACTAGGTGGAGGTTTGCATAAAAATAACTAGAGCTAATCTACCTGCAGTCGTTGCTAAATGTACTTCACAGTGGCCAAAGTTTATACACCTTCAGATATTCAGCATGTGATTGATACGGGGGGTCACACGCACCAGAACCACCATATGATAAAGAGAGACGCCTTAGTGGAGGCCTCCGAAAATTTTAGCCACCTTGCGTTCTTTACCGTGCACCAAAATATAAGTACACAGGCCCACAGCATGTTCGCCCCCATCAAAAATCCAGCCATTGTGGGATTCATGCGCATTGCGTGCTTGGCGCGACACATGCTGTGCACCAGCGATGTGCGCAGCCCAGACACGCGCTTCAGAAAGGTCCTGCCAACACGGTGGCCAGGTGCTCAGTGACCAGGCGCTCCGGTGGACAGGCGCTCCGGCGTGCGCACGTGCTATGTGCCCCTGCCTGGGCATAGGTTAATGGATAGGCTGTTCACTCATGAGTTTTGATTTTTTTATAGTTCTACTAAAATATTCTTCGAGTATTTTTACAGCCCGGAGTGGTCCTTTGATGCAAACGGTCCACATCCCTGCGCTATATTTCCGAATTCACGACAGTTGTTTCGCTAATTACGAGAAGTAGGACATCTCAAGTGTTCTAAATACTGCTTTTTTTATTCTCGTCCACATCAATCCTTTGAAGAAATGACAGGCCCTAAATATCTGGTAAGCATCGTTTAAATGTTTTGGGGATACTATAAAATCACAAATGTGTTTCACATCAATATTGAAACTTTAGTAAATATAATGACACACAGAAAGGCTATGTGCAGAGTCACAGTACTAACAAGTTCTATAAGTAGAAGTTCTACAGGGCAGCTCCATGAACTGCTTTGGTTTCAAAATTGAGTAGAAAGCGAGAGCATGCTTCCTGAATTGCAGAAGGGTGGCTGCTTTTTGGCGCGGGAATTCGGGAAACATGACACACAACACACTGCAAAAAGCAGGAGAGACTGTACAGGAGGCACAGTCGCCGCCGTCCACAATCGCGCCGACCGCGAGCAGGGGCGCCAGAGCCCACAGAGTATGCAAACGGCAACGAGCACCAGCCATCTGTGATATACTACGTATGCGTTAATGTCTTCAACGTGAAAGTCACTCGAAAGGGTTTCACGAAAATATAGGGACGCGTGAACAAATGTTGACTGTCGTTTTCTGCTGATACCTTCCACAAGGGGTCAGAAGGATAACCGAAGAGAGTCATAGCGCCATGACCCTGTTTTCCCATTTTTAGAGTGCATGACAGGTGTCAATCTTAGACTTCCGGGGATGTGACTGGAAATATTACATAGCACGGAAATCTAGGGCGGTTCCTACTTGTTAGTGCCGCAACCACTCTATCTCACTCCGAACAAAAATATCAAATATATGAAGAAAATAATTATCTCACATGGAGCGTCTTGGTTACTTCATGTAAGCTACCTGTACTATCTCCGCATCACACACTGCTCTGCTCACATCGACGCTAGAGGCCTGGGTACAACGAGCTTCTGAATTCTCTGTAAGCATGATAGGGTGATCAGGCAGCCATGTCGAAAAAAATAACAAACATAGTCGAACAGCTTGAAGTAGCTACCATGCTCAAGAAGTCTATGTACTCATCATGCACCCCGTTGCTCACATAAGTACTACAGATCGTTGTACTTGCTTTGTATTTCCCTTCTGAGGCATTGACAGCGATGGTAACGTTTCACAGCTGCTTCTTGATTGGGTATTAGTCTTATCACCAGCTATCGACTGATATCAATGAGAACGAAAAATATGGCTGATCCTTTTGATGTAAAAATTGATATAAAGCATTAAAGTAAAATTTTTTTTCACAGAAGTAATTCGATGGGTCGTCAGATTCATAATAATTGTTTATTGTTTTTTAATTACTTCGCCACCCTTCAATTTTATGCCCCCATGTTGACTTCTGGTGGCGCATCTTCATCCCATCTGCCATTGACTAGCGATTAGATACACTTTCCGGAGACACTATACATTGCATGCACTGGAGCATCGCTCAATTCAAAATGCATCACACGCGTTTGCAAGCTCTGGCAGCAAAACCTAACTGGTTTTCACCGAATTGTTTTGAATTAACCCTCTGCTGCAGCGAATAGTGCGTGATTAGTGGGTCGACCCCCGTCCTGTGAAAGTGCTTGGCATGCGGCGTCATGTTGCCAAGCAGCGTACTGCTGATAGGTGACCTAGGCAAAGTCACAATAATTTCGTTCTTAATTTGGTGGGGATGATAGGCTAACATTAAAAAAAGTGGAGCAATCTTGTTTACATTTCAAGATTGAACGTACCGCGGATTGCTTGAAGCTCATGTCACATATACGTAACGGACATCGGCACACATATTATAATCGCAAAAAACGCATATACCTGTAGGTAGACGTGGGTTGTTTGGTTTCCTACATATTTTATTTATCCCTGCTTTGACATGGACGTCCAAAGACGCTGTCGTTCTTATTGGCGTCTTTTTCTCTTGTGCTAGTTCGAACACGTCGAGCAGCTGCGGCACAACTTCTTTGTCTTCTTAGAGACGCTGACAGCGTGCCATAGCCCCCCCCCCCTCCTCTAGCGGAAAGCCCGTGCGCTAAGAAGCGAACCCTGTGAGCAGGTTGTAAGTTCTGCTATTGTGTAGCGCATTCGTCTGGTTTTCGTGGATGGCTTAAAGTCTTCGATGACGGCGTCACTGTGGAGCAAAGCCGGTTTTATGGGGTCAATAAAGACACGGTCTTTGCGTCCCTTAAGCAATAGAACGAAATCTTCGGGCAACAGTTGACGACCTGAAAGGGTTCGTCGTAAGGAGGTCGCAGTGGTGTTCTGATTGCGTCATGTCGTACGAAGGCGTGGGTGCAGTCGTGAAGCGCATGACTGATGAAACTTGGGCGTGAGTGCAGACGTGCAGGAATATGGGACACATCTCTCATGACATTCCTGAGGCGACTCCCACAATCAGCTAAGTCTATTTTTGATACCGGTGACGTGTCGAAAACTGTCCAGGAAGCCTTAGGGTAGTGCCTAATAAGATCTCAGCTGAGGAGCAGGACGCGGCTGCACGCATCATGCTGCGCAGGGCGAGGAGGACGAGTGGTAGTCACTCCGTCTAGGGTATCGACGAATGCGAGGCCATGAGCGAAGCTTTGAGTTGGCGGTGAAATCGCTCAACCATGCCATTCGACATCGGGTGGTAAGCCGTCGTCCTGATGTGGTTAGCACCAAGCATTCAGGACAAGTTGCGGAAGAGCGCAGAGTCAAATTGACGATTAAGACCACTGTGATGGTCTTCAGAACTCTGTAGCGGCTTATCCACACGGTGATGAGACCCCGGGTGACTGACTCTGTTGTGATGTCAGTGAGGGGTAGTGCCTCAGGCCACGGCGTGAACCTGTCTACGCAAGTTAGCATTTCCGGCTGTTTTGCGATGGAGGCAAAGGGCCTACGAGGTCCAGGTGCACGTGACTGAACCGCGAGTCAAAAGGCGAGAAGGTACCTAGTGGGCTGACCGTGTTGCACTGGACTTCGGTTAGCTGGCACTTGAGACAAGCACGTGTCCAGCAGCGTATGTCAATGTTCATTAGAGGCCACATATGTCGCCCTGTGATCAGGTGCTGAGTCGTGCGTATACCGGGGTGCGAAAAAGAATGCAGGGCATCGAATACTCTGCGGCGAAATGGTGATGGAACGTAGAGGCGAGGACAAGCGGTCAAAGTGTCACAAACGGGGAATCGCGCAGCCTAGAAAGTGGACATCTTCGAACTTGAGGAAGTTCTCTTGCAGTAGCAACATTTGAAGCTCGCTGTCGTCCTGTTGTGCAGTAGCCATGGCTAAATATTGACTGGCGGGCGTTCAACTATAGTTGCGTTGATTTCTATTCAGGAAAACGCGTCAGCGATGGTGTTGTCTTTGTCGCTGATGTGCCGGATATCACTCGTGAACTCGATTGTGTAGGCAAGCTTGGTTGGAGTGGCGCGTTGATGCTGGGAGGGTAGGTGGGTTGGTGAAAACACGGTGGGCATATTGGGTGGATGGTGGACACGCACAGATGGCAGGTGCGGGCAGATGTAGTGGGCGTGCTTCGTGAAAACCTACCATGTCTCCCACCACTTTGCCCACCGCGTTTCCCACCAAACACGTGTTTGGTTACCGCGGTGGGCAAAGTGGGTGGATGGTAGTATACGTAAAGATGTGCTGTGTGGATTCTTGGTGCAATATATGTGATAATAACACATGATAAGAAGCTTGCGTCGATTGGCACGTGCTTTACTTATTAGGAATGCTTTGTGATCAGCTTTGTTTGTGAGGCGCAGAACTCATTGAGGAAAAGCTTGAATTTTTTGTGATAGAGTTTAGAAATATACCCCTTTCTGTAGCAGTTCTCAGCGCGCACCTACAGGTATTTCTCTTCAATAACAAAAGAAGTGAGGAAAGTTAACTTCACAGTCAATGAGCAAGGCAAGCACTGCACAAAAACCTCACCTAACTATTCACATGGAACGTAAGCGACAAAGTGCTTCACTTCTAAAATGACATTTCCGGTCACCTACGTGCTTCGCTTAATTGTGCAAAAGTATGATTTTCATTGTTTCAGATTTATGTGCTTCGTGCTTACAAGCAACTCAATCTAACAAAAACGCATAACTTGCTCGGAGGTGCACCGCCGATTAGGATGCACTGCCGCAATCTAAATATGTACTTGCAAGAGAACATACATCTGACTATTTGCTCGGTCCCTTAAGGCATACGTTTTAAAAATTTGCCTGCAACAGCTCCCTTTAGACAAATTCCCGAGAATGACTACCTGTCAGGTAGCTTTCTAGGTGCCTATAAGACTTGCTCAACCCTGCATGGCGCTGTGTGTACTTGCGCACAAAGCACGACATCCACCACAATAATTATATTTATAATACAAATCTCCGAAGCAACATGTGAGCGATCACACTTGTCATTTTTCGTTCAGGGCACATATCACGCGGGACAAGGCCATCAAATTTGCACGATTGAGACACAGTATAAACAATTATTGAAGATCGCGCTTCAGTATCAATGATTTGCTGCCGTCTTCGATACGCAAAATCAGGAATACGCCTAAACGACGCTCACTTGTCATAAACGCTTCTTCCGTTTGATGTGTCTTCTCATTTCTTTGAAATAAACCCAGAACTCCACAGTTGTACCACGGTGCGTAGATGCAACGGCAAAAGTTCTAACACCAGCCAAAGTAAACACTCGTAGAAAGGCGGGAGCCTTACAAATATATCAAAATATAGCCTATTTAGAACACTGTTAGAAGGAGGCATTATTCATCACACAGGCAGACGTCGTTCACACGCATTCACTTTGATTCGCACACACTGTTCGTTTTTAAACCGCCATTACTCTGTTGGCGGCCGCCAAATATCGCAACACAACACACCACACGCACGTGAACATTACTGGAAATTCACCTCGTGTGATTACCCCCCCCCCCTACTCTGGAGGCAATAGCTAAATCGGGAGAAACATGGAAGAAACTGCAGGCAGAAGTAGTAATTGCACACAAGGACCTTCCCGAGATCACGCTCAGAAGTGCAAATTTAACGCAAAACCACCAACAACCACGTGAAAACAACGTAAAACTTATTAAATGTTAATATAACGCCTAGTGTTGTGCCGCAAAGGAAGTTTATTGAACAAATGTCTGCAACACGAAAACTTCTTGTGTAATACTAGTCGAGCTTGTTTTTTGGAAGTGTAAATGATCAATTCCTATATTCTTTTTGTGGGAATGAGTAATACGCAGAATAATGAATAATTCGAGCGTAAAAACGTGCATGGCTTGGCTTCCACGATTGTCGTACTACGCCCGTCGTCATACCAGGTCATTTATGCTTACACGGATAAGGACACCTTTCATTAGGTGCCCTTAAAACGTCTTTAGGTGGATTTTTGAAAGCTTAATTTATAACTCTACATAAGATTTATTTTAATAAAGGCGGCCTTTATTCGCAAGAAAAGGGTAATTTTCAAATGAGGGCCCAAGCTTCACGTGTAACCCCATTGAAGACTGCAAAATATGACCGTACGGTCCGAAACTTCACGCAACGTATTCACGCTAATTGTGCTGTTTCCTTTAGTATTTCAAAAGTTGGATTTCTGATTGTTCTAACATCATGAAAAAATTGTGTTGACGTTGTAAAATATTTAAAGGTAATTATGTAGAAGGGCGTGTCGTGTGCGTGGCAGCGTTAGTGAAACGATCAAACGGCAGACCTATGCTACTTTCTCGTATTTATTGTGAACACAGTTTTGCTAAGTCACTGCAGCTGGCAGCAATGTCACGACTTTCTAATTACGTTGCACGAACGCTAATTTCGTGTGAACCAAGGAATGCACCTGAAAAACACATGTGAGGTCTCTTTTTTTCTTAAAATGCTAAATGCAGAAACCTAAACTAGGCTAAATTTCACTGGAACGTAATTTATGCCTAAGTATCTCCAAATTCTAGAACAGTTATAATAAAAATGGGGCAATTTCATATTGTAACAAGAGCTCAAAAAGGCAATTCTTAATAAAAATGAGGCAAGTACTCACACTGTTTCAATCAAAATGAGCCACATCCACTAAACCAGCACTGCGCTACCCGACATAACCAAAGAAGCAACATCCTCTTACCAAAAATAATTTATTTGTGTTGCAGTTGCCTCGGTATCAGATTTACGTTCCACAATTAGGTTTTCTAGCCTGAATCGGCATTTCCTGAAGGACGTAGTTCTGTGTGACAAAACTCGATTTTGAAGAGTAAGAGGCTTACTTGCCCATTTTATTATGTAACTTGGTGATTTTTTTTCAACTTTAGCACAACAGTAACATGTCCTCCGTTCCCTCCAACACAGTGTATTTGAAATAAAATAGGCATGAAATAAAGCCTTGGGCGTCTACCTATTCCCTAAAAAAAGTGGTCAGAAATTGCATGGCACACAACTTACTTGAACACTTTTCAATGCCATCAAAAGAGACTCGGAACAAGAAAACACTAAGGACAGTCGAGAATGGTGTGCATTTTGCTAGGAAGGGCCACTGGCTCTTCTAGTCTAGTAATCTCCATTACGCCGATGCGTCGAAGCACAGCACCGACCAAACCACAAGTATGTATAAATTTTATCACGATATATTGCTATACCGTACATTCGAACAGTTTTACGGTTATTTTACAAGCTGGCTCATGTTCAAATGAGATTTTTCAATCTATATGAGCCAAACTCGAACTTTGTATGTTTTTTTATTTCTATCTTACTTAACAATACGGAAAATTTTAGCTATTATTATGTTAGCCACAATAGAGATATGTGGTTTTTAGGAGAAATAAACATCCTGGCAAAAAGTTGTTTGAATAGGCCCAACAATGTCGTCCGCGGAAAAAAAGTTCATTCTTTTCAGTTTCACTTAAAGTGCATTTGGCTCTCTGAAACTAATACCTCACGCTTATTTGAACAGTACAATTGTTCAGTGAAGCGGGAAGTAATAAACCGCATGGTTCACGATATACTCGCTTTTAATTAGGAATGCGGTAAACGCTAAAGGCAAACACTGATTAGGCTGTGGGTGAAAGGATGCAAAAAACGTTCTCGTGAATGTATCAAGTGGGTTATTATATTGCAAGCATCGACGTGCGCGGGAGTGGGGGGGGGGGCAAAGTTAGCACAAAGTCTTCATTTTTATTGACAATCTTTTAAGGGTTACGATGTGATAAATCTACCGTCGCCACCTCTTCCCCCCTTATTGTTCGAGAGGAACCATACGAAAACACTATTATCACCTATTATTCAGGCAAAACACACTATTATCACATCATCATCATCATCATCAGCTGACTATGTCCACTGCAGGGACACAGGCCTCTCCCAAGTTCCGCCAGTTAACCCGGTCCTGTGCTTGCTGCTGCCAATTTATACCCGCAAACTTCTTAATCTCATCTGCCCACCTAACTTTCTGTTTCCCCCTAACTCGCTTGCCTTCTCTGGGAATCCAGTTAGTTACCCTTAATGACCAGCGGTTATCCTGTCTACGCGCTACATGACCGGCCCTTGTTCGTTTTCTCTTCTTGATTTCAACTATGATATCCCTAACCCTCCTGTTGTTCCCTAATTCACTCTGCTCACTGCTTGTCTCTTAAGGTTGCACCTACCAATTTTCTTTCCATTGCTAGCTGCGTCGTGCTCAGTTTAAGTATTATCACAAGTCCAAGGCAAACCTCACCTAAACAACTTGAAAAACTATTCCACATAGTTTGTATAAATATCATTAACTGGTGGCCAACTTTACTGACAGGTATATCAAACAAATACATAAGATAGTGTATTTGAGTATGACTGCGTTATCACTCGTGTTTGAACTATTTCTAGGAACACAAATGCAATTTTCAGATAATAACTTGATAGCAAAACTGAATCTGAGGGCGTGGTGGCACCACGATCGCTGTGTCTCAATGCTGTCACTGCGTTTTTTTTCTTCGGACATGGCGTCGATCGATAATGCGTGACAACATCGTTATCCAGTTTTCTTCGCGTCCTTGACTTTTACGGCTCTGAGTTGTGTTGTGTGCTGTGCCTTGCAGTTACTGACGTAAGCGCATGTTCTTCGCTCAGTATTGTTAGCGGTGTGCGGCAAATATTCGCCAGGTACTAGCCGTGCAACACTGACCTCTGCGACTCGTTTGTTCAGTCTCATTGATGGACGGAAAATGTCTTCGCTTGAATTATAACCGCCCTTCAATGATGGCGTTCTTCAAAGCAACGCTACCATCGAGGTACCTTACACATCAGGGTCATTTGACGCAAACTTCCCGGCCAGTTTGACGACCATGTCAAATGTATTTAAAAAAGTGTGCTGGTTTACTGCAAGGAAAACAGTGAACTGCTGGAATATATTGCTGAGAAAACGTTTTGGTCACGTGGCTGTCTTCTGCATGGATCTGGAGAATTTGACATCCCAAACCCATTATATGATAAGGGAGACGCCGCAGTGGAGGGCTCCGGAAATTTCCACCACATGGGGATCTTTAACGAGCACTCAAATCTTAGCACGCGGGCCTACAACATCTCCTGCTCCATCGGAAACGCAGCTGCCGAAGCCAGGATTTAATCCCGCGACTTTCGGGTCAGCAGCCGAGTACTTTAGCCACTAGACCCCCGCTTCCTAGTATGTCGTTTCGGCGGCGTTTGTAGAAAATTTTATTTCAAAAGTACTGCTCCTTCTTTCTATACGAAATTTGGTCTATATGTTAAGTAAAGACGCTTGTGTGAAGTGTTAGAAGCTAATAATGGTCAACTTTACTGGCACATACACCTCTAAGAATTTAGTGAATTGTGGTTTGTTGGAATTTGTTTCTATTGGAATGCTGCACTTTGTATGAATATCTCAGTAGTAAATACTTACTTCACAAAAGGTGTCTTTTGAGGAAAACATATTTGAGACCTTTGAAGGTTCTGAACTTTAAGATAAAAATTCACACAATTCGCAAAATTGTCGATTTCCTCCACATTAAGACGCAATTTGCACCATGTGGTGGTTTTCATTAAAATCACCTTTATACCTAAATAGAAAGCAAATAAGCATTTCTTTTGGTATGACAAATGTTATGATTACATATGTTTGTTTTAAGGAAGAAAATAACTTTTGAAATTTCCCATTGGCGGTTGTATTTCCATTCGGTCATACTACAGCTTTCGCCCTTAAGTTGCTCATTGCCATAATATGGAAAGTTGAAAAATAATTTTCTTCCTAAAAGCAATAATGTATTGATAACATTTGCCTTATGAAAAAACTTTTTATTTGCTTTCGATTTAAATAGAAAGGTGATTTTTATAAGGACCACCAAAGGTTGCGAATTGCGTCTCAATATGAACAAAATATAGAATTTTGTGAAATTTATGGATTTTTCTCGTAAGGTTTAGCAATATGAGAGGTCTGAAAACACTTTTTTCTCACGAGGTACCTTCGAAGTCACTGTTCACTACTTAAATATTCCTACAAAGTGCAGAATTGCAACACAAAAATTACATACATAACAAAATTTGCTAAATTCTTGGAGGGGTATGCGCCAGAAAAATTGCACTAATATACGGAGCTTCGACCACCTTACACAAAACCTTTACATGACATGTACACCAAATATGGTATAGAAGAGGAAGCGGTACTTTTCAAGTAATTTTTTTCACAAACAGCACCTAAACGACATACCGGGAGGTTCAAAAGGCAGCCAGGTGACCAAAAAATTTTACTGTAGTAATTATTCAACCGTTTCACTGTTTTTATTGTGATAAATCAGCACAATTATTTTTTCAAATGCATTTGAGATGGTGGCCAAAATGGTTGGAACGTTCGGCATGAAATGACCCATCAATGAGTAGCAGTGCCGATATCCTTTCTCGACGACGTTCGTGTCCTGGAAAATGCTTTGTCACGTGATACGGTGGGCGGGGACCGGTGGCCGTTCCTTGCTCGGCACATCGCTTGAACACCGGCGGACGGCACGCTTTCCTGACAGTGGTAAGTGATTTTCATTGTTATGCTTTGTACGTTGTGATTTATTCTTATTGTAGTTGTGTTGTCGCCCAAGGAGATCGCATGACGTGTTGCTACTGTATGCTGTTGCACTTGTGCATATTTCACTCATGCGCGACATTTGTCAAGAGTAGAATTTGTAGTTTTAAATAGTTTTGGCAGTTAACTTACGTGCACGCACTGCTCCACACTATTTTATTCAGGTTTCTATTGTGCGCGTTATTCAGTGACGTGACGTGCGAAAGCGTTTCGGAGGCCAGTTCGGACATTGTTTAACGTCTTTTCAGCTGTAGCTTGCCAATAAGATTTGCTAAAATGCAATTGTTTCACCAGGAGACTGTGTTTAGCACAAATTCTAAGGCCAACTTTTGATCTTCATGCATGTTCACCAAATTTGAGCCGTACTCTTGGCTGAATTTTCCAGTCCGCTGTAGAGGAACGGGAGTTATGAAGCTCTGCATCTAACCTGAAGATCGCGGGTTTAATGCCGGCTACAGCAGTCACGTTTCAGTAGAAGTAAAATGCTACGCGCCTTTGTTCTGCGCACTGTGCAAAACACCAAAGCGATATTTCCGGAGCCCTCCGCTATGGCATCTTTCATAAACAAAACGGGGTTTTGGGGCGTAAACCTCTAGAGAATGTATGATAATACCATCAGTTGAATTTTCGATTGATTTCAGTGGTCCACGTGCATTCGGGCACTGAAGATATGTTCACAATAGAACTTGTGTTGTCCCAAAACCTGCCCGAGCATTATTCCTCTCGAAGTATGCGGATATGCTTTTGGGAAAAAAGAGCCTTTGTTTTCGTAACAATGCTGCGAAATTTTCGACGCGTCCTACGACCGGTGAGCCTGCTCATAAGATTGCGAAAGCGGAAAGGGCTAATGAAGCCCCTTCCGCTAAATAGACTCTAAAAGTATAGATGTTGAGACATTTACCTTATCATGAGATAGAGAGGCGCCTATTGTTGCGCAAGCTGATGGAGCGCTAATATTAGCGCGAGGTGATGACTCTCATCAAGGAAAAACATGAAGGTGAATTAGTTCGCTTAGAGATTGTCGATTGTAGAGTAGTTTCCGAAGTGTATAGAGCTAGAAATTACGCTTGGATAAGCCAGTCAAGCCGCCTGAAGTTTTAGCTGTTAATGACAAAAAACAACGTACTTCCTAGCCGAGGCTCTGAGTGTTTTGTGCCACCCTGAAAAAAAAAGGTGGCGATCAACACGTAGAGAGAACGCGAAGCGTCAAACTAGCCTCAAGTGGAGGCCGGAAATCCTGAGAAAGTTGGCTAAAAATCAGAAGTATTAGGTCCCGCAAGCATCCAGATTAGACTTGAAGCGTGTCGCGAAGGCCAAGAAATTGAGACGCCAAAGGGACCGCCTGCTCTCAACACCTTCAGTGTAGATTATTTATTTATTTATTTATTTGTTTATTTATTCATCTACTCCTTTATTTATTTTATAATAAAAATGCAAGCTTAGCTGCGTCGGTGCAGAAGCAGCAGGAGCAGGCTGGGTGTACGCGCAGCGTCGCAGCAGCAACCAGGCCGACTTAGCTGGCGCCTCACGCCAACGTGTCGACGTCGCGGCAGAAGTCGGCATTCCTTTTCACTGCACTTTGCCCCCCGTCGGAAAAGTAGCCATCCGGGTGATTCGCAGAGAACAGAGTACGAGCGGATCATAATAAGGTTTCAACACTGTACGTTCAAGGTTTCACGACCCTGAAAGTGCTGGTCTGTGGATGGCGCAACGAGTTCGACGATGTAGTTAACAGGTGAAGTCTGCGAGACAACGCGATAGGGTTCCTGGTATTCTGAAAGAAGCTTTATGGCAAGGCCTGTAGGGACAGCGGGGACTCAAAGCCACACAAAGGTGTCCGGAACAAAGTTAGGCAATGGCTGGTTATTGTCACGTCGAGATTCATGCCTCCATTGGAAGATGGTTGTGAACGACTAGGCGAGCTTGTGGTATCCCTCGGCACGGCGGGCAATTTCAGAGATGGGTGTAGACTCGGAGAAATCGCGGTGGTAGGACAGAATTATATATAGCTTAGGTGGAAGGGTCTCAGCCATATAACAGGAAAAATGGCGAAAAGCTCGTAGTCGCCTGTGGAGCAGTGTTATACGCGTACGTCACAAAAAGCAAAATGAGGCTTGATCGGAGGGGTGTGAGGCAACATACTTAGATATCATGTCCCCGAAGGCACGGTTGAATCTTTCCGTCAAGCCATTCATTTGTGAATAGTAGGTGGGGGTAGTCCGGTGAATGATACGGCATTAGGCAAGGAGTGCGTTGATGACTTCAGACAAAAACACGCGTCCTCTGTCGCTGAGAAGTTCACACGGTGTGTCGTGATGGAGAATAAAGTTTGACAGGAAAAAAGATGATACGTCACGTGCTGGGGAGGCAGGCAAAGCGGCTGTTTCTGCGTATCGCGTCAAGTAGTCGATCGCGGCAATGATCCAATGGTTTCCGCAAGGCGTGAATGGAGGAGGCTCATACAAATCGATTCTAACGTGGTCGAAAGGCCTAGCTTGGCAAGGAATTGGCTGGATAGGACCAAAGGCGTGATGAGAGAGAGCTTTGCTTCATTGGCACTGTGGGCATGAGTGAATCTCCTTCAGCAGAAAGGTGTGCATGCCTCGCCAATAAAACCGGCAAGAAAGCCAAGCGTAGGTTTCGAAGGTGCCCGCATGTGCGCACTGAGGGTCAGCCTGGAAACCTGAACTTATGGCAGCACGAAGATGGCGAGGTATGACTAGTAAACACTTTCGGCCGTCAGACTTGTAATTTCTGCAGTAGAGTAGGCCATCGCGGACCTTAAAGTGAGCTTCTTGACGGCGCAACGTTCCACAAGACGGAGAAGTCGACGGGTCTAAAAGGAATTGCAGAAGAATGCTGATCAAGTCATTCATACGTTGCTCAGATGTCATGTTACAGTTCGCTGCAAACGCAACCGTTTAATTCATGGTAGATAGACATGCAGAGCTTTCAGAGGACACAGGTGAACGTGATAGGGCGTCGGCATGAGTGTGACGTCTGCCAGACTTGTGGACAACAGGCATGTCGAAGTCTTGCCACCGCAAAGCCCAGCGAGCTGAACGGCTGGAGAGTTCTTTCATGGTGAATAACCAACAAAGTGCATGGTGATCGGTAAGTAGGTCGAAATGGTGACCCTACAGGTATGGCCTTAAATTACCTAGAGCCTAATGGCTAGACACAACTTCTTAGTCACAGAGTAGTTCTTCTCCGCTTTGTTGAAGGTACGGCTTGTGTATGTGACTACGTATTCCTGGAACCCCCACTTGCGCTGTGCGAGCACGGCAACAAGTCCAACACCACTAGCATCGGTGTGTACATGAGTTGGCGAAGTCGGGTTGAAGCGACGCGGGATTGGCGGCGAGGTTAACAAGCGCCACAACGTTTTGAAGGCATCGTCACAGCCGGGTGACGAAGCGTAACTTTTCAAATTACTGCGTAGACGTTCAGTCAAAGGGGCGGTGATCATCGCGAAATTCCGAATAAAGCAGCGAAAATACGAATAGACGCCAAAAATCTGCGCAAATCCTTCATAGATGCAGGTTTAGGGAACTCTGCAACTGCATGAAGCTTGGCGGTGTCAGGAAGAATATCGTCTTTAGAGACAGCATGGCCGAGAATAGTGGGCTGACTTGCGCCGAAGCGGTGTTTCTTCAGGTTGAGCTGAAGGCCGACGTCAATTAGGCACTGCAGTACTTATATAGCCTGCAGAGATGCACTGGAAAATCTGGTGAAAATTTAACTACGTCATCAAAGTAGCATAGGCGTTATTCCACTTCAGGCCACGCAAAAAATTGTCCTTCATTCACTTGAATGTTGCGGGCACGTTGCAAAGACGAGAGCTATGACACAGAATCCGTAAAGCCATTAGGTGGGACAAAGACCGTCTTAAGCTGATCTTCAGCAGCCAAAGGGACTTGCCAGGAGCCACTCCGTAAGTCAATAGAAGAGATGAACTCTGCACCTTGGAGGCAGTCATGGGCATCGTCGATGTTCGGAAAGTCGTAAACGCCCTTTCGAGTTATTTTGTTAAAACCACAGTAGTCAACACAAAAGCGAATCGACCTGTCCTTCTTCTTAACAAGAACGACTGGAGATGCCCAGGGGCTATTTGATGTCTGGATGACGCCGCGCTTGAGCACGCCACCACTTTGGTGATTGATAACCTGGATCTCGACTGCTCACACCCAATAGGGCGTTCGACGCAGTGGCACATTGGTACCCGTGTTCATTCGGTGACACACAGCTGACGAGTGGCCGAGGGGAGAATTCTGGCAATCTAAGGAAGAACGAAACCTGTACAAGAGACGTATAAGCTGAGCATGCTGCGAAACGGTCAACGTGTCAGCGATGGAGCTGCTCTGTATGTCAGACCTCGTTGCCTGCGGCGAGGAGGCCCAAGTCACTCCGCCGGCCTCGTGCTCGGTGGAAGGACCCGTTAGTATGTCGATAATTGCAGAAGGCTTGAAACTGTAAACACGCCCGACGCACTGACCCCGATGTAGTGCTACCGCACAGAACAACAGGTTCAAGATAAGGAGTCCGCTGGCGCTGCCATAAGGGTCCTGAAGGGCATAAGGTAGCGGCGAACGCTTGCGACGAACGAAAAAGGGCAGATGGCATGAAAATGACACTCGACTCTGTAGGCGGGCTGCAAGACAAAACGGGAAGGGCAAACGAGTGCGGTGGTATGGTGACGTCTTGAGCAATAAATAGGATGTCCTAGGTTTCAAAAGCATCATTTACCGGTGCGTCGCCGAACACTTGTGGGTTCTCGACTTGGCAAGCGCGCGCCATGCCACGCTCTTGGAGTGAAAGGACACAGTAGACATGGTCGGTACAAACCAAACAACAACATACCTTTATTTCACTAATTCAGCACGGGCAATATTGTCTACCGAATCGATACACCAATCGTTATCAACACCCAAGGACATCCGTGCATAATATGACCATGCATCTCATGACAAACGCACTAACACGACAAACACACAATAACATGACGGACACAATGACACACCCAAGATGGTGTCCCCATTGCTTGAATTACCACGTGGGCTCCCCAGTGTGCAGCCCGCGGTGCCGAGCACCGGGGACTTACGCTAGAGACAGCCGTTCGCGCAACCACCACGCGCAGAAGAGACTTGCTCCACTCTCACCTGCCACCAAGGCTTGCCTTCCGCCAGGGGTCACCACCGTGGCTACCACTCTACCAACCATGATGATGATAGTGGTGCTCAACGTGAACACAACGCCACCTACCGCCCGGTGGTCATAACCCGAAATGCGGCTTTTGGGCGAGACACGTGTGCCGCGCAGCGCAAACAAACTTTACTGGGGGCGTCAGCACCTCCACATTCCCCCAACCTTAATTCAAACCATACCCGAAAAAACAAAGAAATAACTTACACAAGCTCCAACAAAAACAAAATCACAACACATGTCCGTTCAAAATGTGCGTGCACCACGACTAAGCCGCCGGTCGACACTGCTACACTGTACGGCTCGGCTTCACCTCAGTACCGGTCCCGCAACAGCAACGTTGCCGTCGGCGCGACAAACCGTCACTAGCGCCGACACGTCTTCCAGTTGCGACCAGCGCTCACGAGGGCGGTGGACTGCAGGAAGTTGCGCCGGTCCCGGGCATCTCCATAGCCCGACCTTACGACCGCGTTCTTGGCCAGTGGCGCTAACGATGCGCAGAAGACTGTTAGCCACTGGTACATCACTCCCGCCGCGTACATTCCAAAACACTCGAAAGATCAATGCAGTAAGCCAAAGGGAAAGGGGCTTCGGGCTCCTCATTCACGTGGTACGATGGTCAGTACTGCTAGCTAATACATAGGCGGCGGCCGAGACGCCCAACTCAAAATTAAAACAAAGGTCACTTTTCCTAACTTGTGCATCACAAGATAAAAAAAAAGATTGCCCCGTATCTGCATGTAATCTGCAAATGTCGTCAAAAGACGATGATCTTGTGCGTGGAGAGAGTGAGCAAAACATTTATTTGATGTTTTGCACAAGAAAAACGGTGAATGCTATTTCGGAAGCTCTGCGTGAGAGAGCCTCGAGCGTGCAGCGGAGGTGAACGAGCACATCGAGTGACGTCACTCGTGAGACATGAGCGCCATCTGGCAGTTCTTTAGGAGCGAAGCTCCTTAAAGCAGCACCCGTTCGTCCCTTGTCATAGTCGTAGTCGTATAGTGTGTAACCAGTGTTACATTTTGACCTGCAAGGTGGTGCCGGTGGGAGATTTCTCCTGTGCTTTGTTGAACAATAAAAAGTTCGTGGCGTGCGCATTACCTAAAAGCCGAATGCTCCTGTCTCTCATTCCCCATTAGCAGCCATTGGCATGTACATTGAGCACTATCCGACAAGAAAAAGTTTCTACGTTATACTCGCTGGGTGTATACTCCTCAGTTTTAAAAAAGTTTAGCGAGCGTTGGGCCGCAGTGCCATGAATACAGTGAACTAGTATATACCATGAACTCGAGGTGGTTAAAGTTGGGAAGTAGACCCGAAGCGCAAGCCATAAGAAAGTGTGCGTGCGCCACTTCTCAACGTCTTTGGAATGTCCGCTAGGTGGCGCTGCTTCTATATGGGGAATATATGATAAAAAAGATGCGAGCTGGTGGTAATTGGAGTGTTGAATAGATGGACGAACGGACACACAGACAGATGCATGGATAGACGCACAAACGGACGCAGGGGCGGATGCATGGATGAACGCAGGGACGGACGCATGAGCAGACACACGCATAGGCGGTCACACAGACGGACGCATGGACGGACGGAAGCAAGAAGAAATGGACGGATGAATGCTTCGTCCCACTTTCCATCGTTCACTCCGTGAATATGCTGCCATTTTTTTAGACAAAGTGCGTGTCTCTGAGACCGGCGTGGGCACCCGTCTCAGAGGTGATCAGGTGTAGAACGCAAGGTGACAGGTATGGGCCACCACCGTGTTTTCTTAGCAAAGCGTTGGAAACACTCGCCTTTCCGTGCAAGCGTTGCATGGTCAGCGCAGTGTCATAAGCGCTACGGTCCTTAGAATTACGTATGTACGCCTTTTATAGCAAAAGACGAACATGCAGAATTTATACGTGTTGTTGTGATGCCTCAGATATGCGCAGTAATTGCTTTTTAAATGACAATCGCACACGTATGAACGCCGATTCCTGAGCAACATTGGTGGGCACTGTGGATGGGGTCGGCCGTTCGAGTTATCGGCTGGTGCTGTTTAGGGTACCCGGTTCGCGGTAACGGTGGACAAACAGACAATTGTACCGACAGACAGACAGACATACAGACAGACATTTATACAGACAGACAGGCAGACAGACAGACAGACGGACAGACAGACGGACAGACGGACGCACAGACAGATGGACAGACAGACAGACGGACAGACAGACAGACAGACAGACAGACAGACGGACAGACGGACAGACAGACGGACAGACAGACCAAAGTTTTCGCGTCAAAGGTCCTTAAGAAAGACTATCAACTACAAAAAAGTCAGGGCAGCAGAGTGCGACACCTTGACGCCACGATTCACCTAGTTGTGCCATGTGCGACACGCGGCTGCGCAGAGCCTTAGGTCTAATGAGTCGCTCGACAACAACCGGCCTCCACCAAGCACCCAGCCTAGATGCTGAAGAGGCGCCTGCGAGGAGACTTTCACTCTGTAGGGTGGCCCTATCGCTCGCCGCACACAGCAGCTTACCAAGCGATCCGCGTCCACCGTCACGGATGGTGTTGCGACAACATGGCGTCGAGCCGCAATACCAGACAGCAACGACGCCTGACTCATTGAGCCGAAAAGAGCTAGAAGGAGCTATTTACAGAAAATCGGACCGCCCTCAAGGCTTCCGTACTCGCTCATTTCCGGCGTGGCCTACACTCTATGTGCTCTAAGCCTTGCTCACCCCGGGATGCAGATCGCATGTCTCTCGTCCCACTCAACAATGTTTTTGAAAAGCAATGACAACATCAACACTTGCGAGCAGAAAAAAAAATAAAAACTCGACCTGCCGACATATTCAAACACGTCACAAAACCAATCTATTTTCTTCTCAACACAGCACACCGCCGACGCCAGCAATGAGAAGTCAACCCTAGGCCTACTTTTCTCCACCTCTCGCAGAAGCTTGTACCGAACCGCAAAAACTGTTGTCCGACACTCTAAGAGCTCCACGTTGGGAAGCCAGTGTGGGGTCTCGAATTGGCGAGTGAGCGCCACACTCTTGGAATGAACGGACACAACAGACACGGTCGTTACAAACCAAAAACACTTTTATTTGTTTAACTACTTTTGAATGACGATATCGTCTGCCTAATCGATGCATCAATCGTTATCGACACTCTACGACATCCGTACACAATATGACCATACACTCCATGACAAATAAATACCACGACAAAAGACATTAACATTCCAAACACAATGACACACCCAAGGCGGCGTCACCAACGCTTCACTTACCACGTGCCCCCCCCCCCCCCGCGTGCTGCCCACGGTGCCGAGCACCGGGGACTCACGCTAGAGACAACCGTTCGCAGCAACCGCCACGCGTTGAAGAGACTCCACAGAACTCCTATACACTACCATTTAGAGAAAGGAAACTGTACCTTTTACAGTGCAACGAAAATAGAAGTAACGGTGACGTTGTGAACTAACTTATCCAATCTAGAGACGGTGCTGGTAGGCCTATTGTCATCATTGCGTTAGGGCAATATGGCGGCTGCTTTGGTAGCGGGTACGGAGACTAGCGGTGCGCGCCGGCGGGTTTATGAGAGCTTATTCGCTACTATTTCGGGTGGTATCCGTGCGCACGGCACCCTAACGTTACTATAAATATTTCTGCTATGCTGCCAGGTGACCAAGAGGCCACAACTGGCAAAAAAAACAAGCCAAGCATGTAAGCTTACATGTATATTGACAATCGTGAATGCAGAAGGTAACATGTAAACAAGAAACACAGTCTCTCACAGAGTGGAAAAATACAAGAAAATAGTGAGAGCCATCTGTTTATTAAAATTACCCGCTGAAATTGAGCAACTTTGTCTCTTGGCTCGTTCAGTCAGACAACATTATTTACACTGGACACCCCTTGCACAGTACTTGGTACTATGCTGCAAATTGTCTTTCTCACCAGACCTGCTCTTAAAAAGTGCAGTGTCAGTATGATTAGCCTGAGCCGCAATATATGATTTGTCAACGGATTGGCGAGAAGCACATCGCGTTAAATAAAAAGGAATGACCCCACACTGTTGTGCTAGGTATCCCTGCATATAACATTGTTCTCGAAATTGTGTTGAAAATCTGTGTTCTTATTTGCGCGTCCGATCTTCTTACAACTAACTAGATCAACTTCCAGCTGTGGTAAGCAAGCGTATCTTGGGAAAACACCATTTAAAGGATCATTTTGAAAAGAAAACTTGGTTTACGTTTCAAAAGAGGTAAAGAGGTTGCAGTGAGAGGCACTTTAAATGAGTAACAGTTGGCGAATAATGAAAGCTTGAGTCTAACAATTCAGCAAGTCAACATTCTTGTGAAAGTTGTCACGTATGACAAGTTAGGTGAATTAGCGTCCCTTGCCCTTTCTCGCCTACTGTAGATCAGCTGACACACGAGATAGAGGATGCCTGTTAGTGCTACCAAAACACTCATCCGTAAAAATGAAATTATGCACCAGTGGATAGCACTCACAATGCACTGAACATGGCAGATACGCATACAATAGGGACATACGGAACAGTATTAACACTAGACAGCTGAGAAGTGCTGGAAGTCCCAGCAGCAATGTTAGAAAATAGGCAGTGATTAATCATTGCAGTCAAATCTACATTATAAAATTTTCTACGATGTTTATTCACAAAGTAAGAGCCATTTCCTAATCTTGAAGTGTTTGCAAGTCAGAATGAAGACTTATGTGCACAGCACAATCTGATACTTCTCAGCGAAAGAAATTAGGTGATTGTTCTGGCTCAGTAGCCATCTGCTTGACGGGAAATGCAGACAACAATGTTGGCAAACACTGTTGCTCCCGCCCGCTTTGGGAAGCACACTGTATTATTATTTTTGCAGGCAAGGGAATCCCTAGCTTCTTCCAATTCACGAGGAGTTGTGCACAGTTCATAAATCAACTGGGAGCATTGAAACAAGTGTCAGAACACGGTGTTGAGACTTCTGAGATGTCTACAAAAATGCATACACAAAAGAGTGGAGCACCACGCCAAGCATCCAGACCAACCAAACCGTTTAAGTGGACAAGATATTGCAATAGATAGAGGACAAACATTTACTGGTATGTCAGAAAAAGCTCACCTTGGTGGCCTCGCTATAATTCGCACAATTTTAGCCGATATGCCCAAACATCACAAAGCTAGGTTCCGAAAATGCTTACCCACCAACTCAAACACTAAAGGACATCAAGTGGATGAGCGTTTTTGGACAACTACTGATAAAACAGGCATGATTTCTTTTCGCACACTGTCGTACAGGTAAGGACGTTTCATAGTCTATGCAATAGCAGAAAATACACAGTGGTGCCACCACTCGTTTTCACAAAACCCGAAAAAAAATCAAGCAATTAGCTTACTCCAGTTACAAAATGATGGCTACCATTTTCCAAGTCAAAAAGGAAATTTTAGTGTTTATTTCACGAAATGAGGGCCACACTTATAGCTGACATATACTGTGAAACACTCAGCACAGTAATAAGTACGATGAACATTGATGACGTCGCAAATTCTCATACGAAACTTGCCTTATACATGACAACATGCATCCTTGCACCACAATCAGAACCAATGGGAAGATCAATTATTTTGGTGGGGAACACTGATAGGTCGCCCTACTGTCCTCTGCCAGCAGCTTGTGAATAATTCCTCTTCTTTCACTCGAAACAGTGTCTCAGGGTACTATTTAAAGACAGTGAGTGATTCAAGATCACTGTTCACAACAGGTTCAAATACCAAGTGGTGATCTTTAAATCAGATTGAATAAAGAAGCTTCTGTGATGGTACAAAAATTACAAAGAAGTTAGCATGATTCTCTAGAAAGGTGAAATAGGTATTGCTTAACTAAGCCCAATAATAAAAACTTTTGCTAATCAACATATACTTGCTTGGAACCCAACAGCTCTTACTTTTTGAATGACTTTCAAAGTTTCCATGCTTTGCATTGACAGATGAATAAATGAATTTTTGTTTGCCAATAGTGTACTCGCGACTCTGGCAATTCATGCAGCACCTAGAGGCAATATAGGGAAGCTGCGTACTGAGGCCAAACAGCCCAATCTCCAGGGTTATACGGTAGCAGCACGGTAGGATGGTGCCACCCGTGAAGAAAAATGAATAGCCAAGCAGATTTCTTCTTTCCAGGTGAGGCACCAGTGTTAACTTGTTAGCTCGAAGCTATAAATGACCATTGTATCCAGTGAATACATGTCGTTGTGGCGTCCGAAGTATTTAAAACAAATTTCGCAGAGACGCAGTGCGCCATATGCATTACACACACAACCTGACCACTTCAAGAATGCCACTCGTGCTTACGAGACCACTGGTGCCGACTAAAATAAGATGCTCGGTGTCAACAGCGTGCTCTCCTTATACAAAAGAGCGCGAACTGCGATAACGTAGCAGAAAACTCAACATCTGTGTTAGCGACAGCGGACGCGGTGACCTCCATGAAGCCGCCATGCTGCAACTCCGCTGCGCCCTTTCATGTTCATTTGAGTTACGAATAGTCATCAAAGACACTGCTCAAACGATGGATAACGACAGCTCTAATAACATGTTTATTCTCACTACTTCCTAACGGTCTGCCTCACTTTTAACGCGGTTATCATACAAAACTAGTCCTTTTGGCTACATATTTCACAGCGTTATCAAGTATTAAGGAAATAGCTAGTACATAATTCAATTATCAACATGCACAAACACTGGCCAAGATTGATTATACCTACTGAGGGCACTCAGTCATTGTTCTGTTAAAAATTAATGTATCTTTAAAAATGCCTTGTCGTGCGTCAGGTATTTTGCATAGAACAAAAAATATTAGAGTAAAGGGTCGGTATTTGAACTCGGTTAAGTAAAAGCGCATGGCCCTGTGTATTTCTACTAGGGGAAATCCCTGACAGTATCCACAACACCTAATTCAAACCGGGAGCCCCTCGTTTTATTTGCTACTCGCACAAGTCTGTCCAGAGTGATAACGGCATTTTGCAAAAACAAACCAAGCTAAATTTACTAGAGGAGGTAAGCAACTCATTAGCAGCATTTCTCAGCACATAATATTTCGGATGCTGAACTGGAGCCCTTGGACATGCTAGAAATGGTGGTCATGGTGACACGGTGGAATAAATTCGAGCAAATGCAAAAAACTTATTACTTCTCATTTTGATTGTGTTAACACTCCCACGTAAACAAACATGTTTTGAAGAGCAAATATTGACAAACGTTTCAACACTAAGACTGACTACTTGGGTGCATGTCGGTGCTTGTTTTTGGCGTATCATCCGCTTGATTACACCCACTGCAGGACAAAGGCCTTTCTCATGATCGGCCAATCAACTTAGTCCTGTGCTTCCTGCTGCCACGTTATAGTGCAAACGTTTTGTTATCAGTGGCGAACCTAACCTTCTGTCTTCACTTCTCTGTGAGTCCAGTCAGTTACACTAAAGACCAGCCGTTATTCTGCCTGTGTACTACGTGCCAAGCTCATGTTCATTTCTTCTTCTTGATTCAACTATGATATCCTCAGCACCAATTTCTTCCCTGACCCACTCTGCTCTCTTCTTTTGTCTAAGGTTACACCTATCATTTTTAGTTCCATCGCTCACTGCGTTGTCCTCAATTTAAGCTGAATATTCTTTGTAAGCCTACAGGTTTCTGCTCCGTAGGTAAGTACGGCCACGACGTAGCTGTTGTTACCTTCCTGTTCAAGGTGATTGACAGATTATCATTCTTGATTTGAGAATGCGCGCTGATTATGATTCACCCACTCTTACTTTTCCTTATTCTTCTAGGTGATTTACTTTCATGGTTCGGCTCCACGATTGCTACCTCTGCAGGACATGTCTTGCTTAATGAAGGCACGAGTTCTTGGACTATTTTTTTAGAACTTATAGTGTCACTCCCGACATGCACGCGGTATCAGTAACTGTTTAAACACTACTACGGCTGTACATACCACAGCATTGCAACAGTATTCACAATCACAGAAATCTATACACAATGTGAAAAAAGTGCTGCTAATAACAATGCACTACTAGAAGCCCATTTTTTACCTAGTTATAGTTTTACCTAGTTACTCAATGCAAAGTTTGACTCGTAGAGTGAAGAACAGTTTGTTTATCCCATTGCATTCACTGTCCAAGAATTTTGAGGCCTGCACATTTCCCGTAAACTGAGTAATTCATAAAGCAAAAAACAGTAATCCATGCACCCAATTTCGTGCAGCTTGAACATAGCGTACGCTATCACTGATATTTAGTATGAAGCTTCCATTTGTCCGCCTGGCATATTGGTGGCACATGGGGTTGTCACTATGGCAACTGTAGAGCTTCTTACGACTGGATGTGGGTAGCTTGGAAATCAATGGTCTCTCTTTAGTTCAGTTTGCGGAGAAGAAAAACAAACAGACTCATGAGCAGGGTAAGACAAAAACGGTTGAACAAATTGTGTTCATTAAGTAAAGTGTCTTCAACCATATCTTGCGAGGATTTTGGCCCATGATCTTGCTTTCAATGATGACACCATCTCAGCTGACTTGAGGTAGGTTCAGTGTGATGAATCATCCAAGCTTGCACTAATATGAGCAGTTCCTTGCAGTCCTGGTTACTCTGGTAAAAGCGTGAACGGATGTGTGATGCATGACCAAGAAGAATGTATATGGGAGCACTGCATATAAGAAAGGTAGTGTGGACATAACATTGCTGTTTTTGTGAATTTGTCTTGTGGATAGCACTACAATCAATTTGTTTTATTGACGTCCTTTGGAGGACGAAGATACGTGATTCCCACACTAGATGAACTATATGGTTCATGCAAATGTAATATGCTTCATTGTAAACTTACAAAAAATCTACAAACACATATATATACTCAAGGTTCACTTGGCTCTCTTATGCATTGAATTTATGAGCGTATATTGCAAAAGACTCATTTTGAGCAGAAACAGGTAGAACTTATGCTGTGATTTTATGTGATCTGTGCTAAAAATTTTAGTTGTAGAGATAACTTTGTGCGAATGTGACAACGAAGTAAACAATCCCAAACATTCACAAGGTGTGCATCTCATTAGCTGTACAAGTCGAAAAGCGTTACGAAATGCAGAAGGGCCATGTTCAGATGCAAACCAGCGCATTTTACCTCACCGGCAAACACGACTACATTGTGCGAGATTATTCTGTCTGCGTAGACAGTCTCAGAGCAATTTTCCAGCGTTGAATTTTCACGATAGAGGCTGCGCAGCCGAACGTCGGTGAAGCAGAGCAGCTTACACGGTTCACAGTCTCTGGACAGGTTCGCTTTTTCGTAGCGGCCCGTAAAGTCAAACTCACAAGCTCGCATTAATATATAAAAGTTGAATTAAAACGGTGCTTTGCAATGCCAATCGAAAAAAGTACCGCGGCTGACCGCAGACAATTTCAACAAATTAACCGACAGCAACGTAATCAATGCATATGGGCTGCTGCTTTTCGAGCGTCAGGATTATCTTCATACTTCAACTTAAACAATCACCGCTTTTGTATCATTAGTAAAAATAAATAAAAATATTTTATTCAATTTTTCTTAAGAAACGAGGTAGTAATGCTCTTATAATGACTTTCCGATACAATCTGAAATAAAAATGGCAACCGTGTTGAGCACCCCTAACAGAGAAAATGCACACTAACTTATCCGACCGCTTAGAGAGGAGTTAGTTGTTCAACTATACGCACAAATGACAAAACTCACCGCGGTCAATTTTTTCGCCCTCTACGGTCATCGCGAGAACTTGAGAGTTTCTGGGGCCTGCAGACTCGCTCAACTCTCGCCCACCACCAAGGCTTGCCTTCCGCCAGGGGTCACCACCGGCGTTACCACTCTACTAGCCATGATGATGATAGTGGTGCTCAACGTGAACACAACGCCACCTACCGGCCTGTGGTCGTAACCTGAAACGCGGCTTTTGGGCGAGGCACGTGCGCCACGCAGCGCTAACAACTTTACCGGTAGTGTCAGCACCCCCACACACTTCAAATCCACCTAAGCGCGAGAGCAGTCGATGACGGCTTCATTAGCAGACAAAAACTCGCAACCCAAATTGAGGTCATGTGAGCAGGAATCCAACACTAGCAACTCGACGTCATAGATGAGGTCATCAATCGTAATGCGAGCAGTACCGGCAGCGGCCGGCGTGACATGCTCTGTGCTGGCTGTACGAAGCGATATACTAGCTAGTGGCGTCATAACTTCTTTGAGCAAGCGGCAGTCTGGCACTGATCACTGAAACTGCGGCACCAGTGTCGACAAGAGTGAGTGCAGTGACGCCGTCCACTTATACGTCAAGAACACTCGTCCATAAAGAGAGACGGCTTAGCCTTTTCCCGGGTGACGTAGTTCATGCCTCTACAACTACGGCAATTAGTTTTCCCGCTCCGGCGATGAAGGACGACGATGAATCGATGATGGCGAGCAGCGTCTAGGCGATGGCGAGTGGCGGTTAACAGGAGGGCGTTGGTCGGCATACGAAGACATCTGGGCTGGTTGCTGAGAGCCTGTGAACGAAGGGTGTGGTGTAAAATAAGGGGCAGGTTTGAAGCTATAGTGGTAGTTCTGGTGATAGACAGGGACGCACCGACGGCAGTATCGCGCTTTGTGGCCAGGCAGGCCACATGCACAGCATATTCGCCGAGCGTCCACTAGTCTGGACGGACCTTGGCTGAGCGAACCGAGGAGTGAGTCGCAGTGGCACGGCTGATGGCAGTGACGTGAAAGTCTGAAGAGGTGGTCAAGCGGCAGCTTCAGCATAGCTTAGAGGTGCGTTCACCTGGGCACAGGCAGCGGGGGACGGCAACGGTGAAGTGTCGCGTGCAGATGGCAGAGCCGCGCAAACTTGCTCCTGGTTGACCTGGCAAAAATTTGCTGGCAGAGGTGGTGGTGGTTGGCTGGCTGTTGATAGCAGTGATGGCTGACAAGTGGCTTAAGCCCGAACAAAGTCCTTGATCTGCGTTAGCAGCGACTGAAAGTCAGAGGTGTGATTCAGGCTTGAGAGGGTTTCATCCGGGACGTTAGGCTGTCGCGTGAAATGATGCTGTCGTCGCAGCACATCATAGCTCTGACACTGCTCGATGAGCTCACAGACAGTGACAAAGTTCATCGAGAGAAGCATTTGAAAGGCGTCGTCGGAAATGCCTTTAATGGTATGTCGTACCTTGTCAGTTTCCGCCATCGTCGGGTCGACACGCCAGCAGAGGTCAACGGTGTCCTCGGTGTAGCTGGTGAATGTCTCCCTTGTTTGTTGGGACCGGCTTCGTAGGTGTTATTCTGCGCGACGTTTGCCCACACCAGGGTGTCCAAACACATCTGTGATGCAGGTTTTGAATGTCGTCCAAGTGGGGATATCCACCTCGTGGTTTATGGAACACAGCTTGACAACATCCGTTAAATAATGCATCACGGTACCAAGCTTCGTGGGATCGTCCCATTTGCTGGTAGCGCTAGCTCGTTCATAGAGTTCCTACCAATCCTCAACTTATTTCACGTCGATGCTGCCAAAAATGTTGGGTTCTCGCAAAAGTTGGGCAGAGGGACAGCTCCTGCATGGCGAGGCCAGTTAGTGTGCGAAGACAGTGTCGTCAGGTATGACCGACGGCAGCTTTCGGCTACGCAGTTCCAGGGCTGGGGAAAACCGCTGCACTCTTCACCAAAATATAATGTAAATGCAAACTCACAAGTGGTAGCAGCATTGGTGCAGAAGCAGCAAGAGCAGGCTAGTTATACGGGCAGCGTCACAGCAGCAACCAGGCAGCCTTAGCTTATGCCTCGCGCCAACGTGTTGATATTGTAAGATGGTAGCAGCGTTGGAGTCTCGATGGCGTTTGTTTGGCGGAATCGCCTGATCAATGCTTCGAACGAAGACAACGTTTTTCGTGATGATGATTATATACAGATGAAGAAGATCAACGCTGGCCAAACGCTGTGTATATTGTGCTTACACTAATTCCCCCCTCGCACGGAAGCGGCCAATGCGGCCGCTATTTATGACGGTTGTGTACGTCGCACGAATGCTTTTAAGCGCGACACGGGAACAACCTCCGTACCACAAAAATGTCCGTCAGAAGGCATGACAACCGGGGTTACTCAATCGTTGACAGGAGAAGTCTGCTCGACTCTAGCGTAGGGGCTGGTGAAACATGAATGAAACTTATCACGCTGGCCGGGAACCCGCGTTAGAGTCCACAACAGTACTTCGTCTCCAGTATTGAAGTGAACAGCGCGGTGGACGCTATCGTAGCGAGTCTTCCGCTCTTGTTGGCTTGTCTTTGTATTGAGGCGAGCGCGTCGGCGACAATCGGCCAGGCGAGAGATTTAGTGCTCTCTCGATAACGATGACGAGTTCACAGGGACGTCAAAAAAAGGAGATGTCATGTGGCTATGTCGGTTGGTAGCCATAGACGAGAAAGAAGGGGGAATAGCCCGTGGTGCGCTGCGTAGCTGTATTGTACGCAAAAGTCACGAAAGGCAGGATGGTATCCCAGTTGGTGTGGGCGTTGATATACATGGATATCATATCAGTCAAAGTTCGATGAAAGCGCTCTGTTAAGCCATTAGTCTGGGGTTGGTAGCTGGAAGTCGCCTTATGAATCATATTACATGCATGGAGGACTTGTTCGAATAGTTTCGAGAGAAACGCCTTGCCGCGGTCACTCAATAGGACGCGTAGTGCACCATGTCTTAGAAAGATTGCCTCCAGAACAAATGTGGCAATGTCCTCTACTGATCCTGCCGGAAGTGCAGCTGTTTAGGTTAACCGTGTCACTTAACACGGTACACCAAAACAGCTGGTCTACTGCTGTGACAATCCAGCGCTTGCCGCTAGCTGATATAGATAGAAGTCCGTAGAGGTCAATGTCAATGACAACGAAGGGAGTGTCAGGACACGGGAGAGGTTGTAGGAGACCGGCCGAGGAGGAAGTGGGTCACTTGCGGCTTTGGCAGAGTGAGCATGACGCAACATATCGCACTACGCAGGTGAAATGCCCAGGCCAGGCAAAACGACTGCGGATGCATTCATAGGTTTTTGAAAACTGAGATGATCAGCCTTGGGGTCATCGTGAAACCCCTCCAAAATCCGCGCCTTTAGGGAACAAGGAGCGACAGGAACCCCGCGTTGTCCTTCAGGGTGGAAGACAAAGAGGTAAAGGATTGAGTTTTCAGATTTGAAGTTTCGCAGCTGTCGATGAGCGTAGGCATTGGAAGGATCAGAGGAGCCTTGAAGGCGCTGCATTATAGAGCGAAATTAAGTGTCGCTGTGTTGGTGGGATGCAAACCTCTCGTTGCCGAAGGCAGAAAGAAAGTCGACAGCGACGAGTGAATGACCTGACGGAGAAGCTTTCATGAGTTCACTCAAAGTTGGCGACAGGTCAGGAGTGCCTGATGAGGATGGTAAAGGACAGCGGCTAAGGGCATTGGCATCGTTGTGTTTCTTGCCAGATTTGTAGGTAACAGTGAACTCGTATTCTTGGAGACGAGCTATCCAGCGGCCGAGACGTCCTGACAAATTCTTCAACGTCGACAACCAGCACAAAGCATGGTGGTCAGTGACGACGGTAAAGTGGCAGCCGTGAAGATCAGGTCAAACTTTCTGGATGGATCAGATAACAGCAAGACACTCCTGCTCGGTGATGCTGTAGTCTTTGCTGCTGTGAGGGTGTGACTAGCGTATGCGACCACACGCTCGCCATAACGCTCTGTTTGTTGCAAAAGTACAGTGCCTGGTCCGTGTCCGCTGGCATCAGTATAGAGGAGAGTGGGTGCGGCGTTACCAAAATGACAAAGCACTGGCTCAGACGTGAGGGCACGTTTCAAGGCCTCTAAAGCGATTTAGCATACGTCCGACCATACGAATGACGCGCCCGAAGAAAGGAGTTCGTAAAGTGGCGCAGCAATGGTGGTGAAGTCTCGTATAAAGCGCCGAAAATACGACGCAAGGCCAAGAAAGCTTCGGAGCTCTTTGGCGCGTGGAGGCACTGGAAAGTGAAGAGTGGCAGTAATCTTGTCGGGATCAGGCCGGATTCCATCTTTGCTGACGAGATGTCCGAGTACTTTATTAATTTTACTTGCAAAGTGGCATTCTTTGGTGTTGAGCTGAAGGCCAGCAGCTGCGAGACACGTCAGAACTTCACCTAGGCGCAGCAAGTGCTGCTAAAATGTTGAAGAAAATATGACGATGTCGACAAGATAACTTAAGCATAATTTCCACTTAAGGTTCGAAATACAGTGTCTACATTCGTTCAAACGTTGCTGGCGCATTGCAGAGGCCTAAAGGCATGACGTTCAATTCGTTAAGTCCGTCGGATGTGGAAAACGCAGTTTTTTCCTTGTCATCCTAGTGCATAAAAATTTGCCAATAACCGGAGCGCTGGTCAAGGCTCGAAAAATATTCCGCTCCTTGTAAGGAATCTAAGGCATCATCAATGGAAGGCAAGCGATTTTTCGGTTACTTTGTTTAATGCGTGGTAGTAAACGCAGAATCACACCGAGCCGTTTTTTTTCGCACAAGAACGACAGGTGACGAACAAGTGCTCGTAGACAGGCGGATGATGTTTTGCCTGAGTATATCAGCAACGAGCTTGCCGATGATCTCGCGTTCCCTGGAAGAAACACGGTATGGTCGACGGCAGACAATAGAAGTTTCATCGGTGCGAATGCGATGAGCCACCGCAGAAGTTTGGCTCAGAGCGGTGGAATGTACGTCGAAACAAGATTTATGCTTAGACAACAACGGCAGAAGTTTGTCTGCTTGCGGTGGAGTGATATCCGTGCTGACGGCTTTGACGAGAACCGTTGTTGGTGGAGCATCTGTTGGTATTGAACGTGATTGCACCAAACTGGCATCCGAAGCCACGACAGAGATAGGTAGTGTGTCCACGCTGGAAACTGCAACAGTGCCCTTGGTAAGCAAAATCGGCTCATTGGTGATATTTAGTACAGCGAGAAAGGCGGTGTAGTTGAAGAAGCGGACAGGAATCGATGAAAGTGCAATCCCTCTCGATAGACAACGGGCTGATGGAGTGACTAGGACGTCACTGTGGTCAATGGAGCCAGACATAACCGTAATTACGTGCTCGTCGTTAGATGGCACAAGGAAGTCATTGGCTGTTCGTAGCCAGCTACGTGATGATTTCGGGGAAATATCCTCCGTCTCTCACATATGTATGAGTCGTTGTCGACAAGAGATAGAAGCAGCAGCATCAGAAAGAAAGTCATATCCTAAAATTAGCATAAAAGCACTGGAAGCCAACACGGCAAATTTACTATGATGCTCGATTCTATCAATGAAAACTCTAACGATGCACTGTGCTGATGACCGTATCTGTGCGTCATTTGCGCTACGTAAGATAGTGCCAGCATAAGATGTGGTAACCTTCCGTAGACGAGAACACAAAGCCGCATGAATAACAGAAATAGCAACCCCGTGTCCACAATGATTAAACTGGTACCCCTTCAGCATAAACTAATAACAAATTGGCTGGGCGCTTTAAAGCTTTCGTGTTTATTCGAGCGATGCAGCTTTCTCTCCAAAAACTGCACTAGTTAGTTTTCCGGGTGGTAGTCAGAAGTAGGTGCAGCCGGTCTCAGAGGAGATGTTGAGCGTCGCACAGGTGAAGGGGATCGGCGGCGTCCGGTATAGCAGGGGCGAGGTCTGGCGAGTGGAGAAGTCGGAGAGAATGAACGTGTCGTAGGGCGGCGCTGATACTGGTTCGAGGATGGCACCGAATCCCTTTCGTAAACGTCGTAGCAACGGCGATCGTCCTGCTGGCGCTTGCGGCGAAATCGTGAAATATGGCCCCGAATGCCACCATAGTAATATATTGGGCCAAACGAGTGCTATGGGGCATAGAGTGCTGGAGCTGTCACAGGCGCTAGTACAGGTGCTGGGACGGGCGAGTGTGGTGCAAATGCTGCAACGTTGGACTGCGCAGGAACAGGATGCGCGTGCTGAACCAAGGCAGGTGGCATGGCAGCAACATGCCCGTACGTCATGGGTGGCGTTGGTGGCGTCGGAGTGTTCGATAAGAGAGCGCCAGCCATGAATGAGAGCTCCTCTTTGATGATGTCGCGCAGACCAGCAGATAGAGAGTGAGGCCGAGGAGCGGGTGCACACCACAACCCTTGCGTTTAAAGTTCCTCACGAATCAGCCCCGCCTCAGTGGTCTAGTGGCTAAGGTACTAAGCTGCTGATCCGCAGGTCGCGGGTTCAAATCCCGGCTGCGGTGGCTGCATTTCCGATGGAGGCGGAAATGCTGTAGGCCTGTGTACTGATATTTGGGTGCACGTTAAAGAACCCCAAGTGGTCGAAAATTCCGGAGCCCTCCACTCCGACGTCTCTCATAATCATAAGATGGTTTTTGGACGTCAAACCCCACATATCAATCAATCCTCGCAAATCAGAGCGCGAATCAGCGCACGCGAATCCGCACCCGAGGAAAGCCGGCTGTCACTGGCGTCTGAGAAGTCTGGGTGCAATCGATTGGCTTGGAGTTCATCAAGATGCTGGCATGTGGTGATGACGTCCTCAACGTAGGTGGGGTTTTTAACAGCCAGAGCGTTAAACGCGACACAGCCTATCCCTTTGATGATGTGGCGAAGACGATCAGCTTTGTCCTCGCCGAGTTCACGTGGTGACAAAGGGAAAGGACGTCTTCAGTGTATGAAGTGTACGTCTCTCCGGGATGTTGGTCACGCACATCGAGCTTTCGTTTCGACACTTCGAAATTGATGTTCGGTTTCCCAAAAATCCTACGGACTTGTTGAGCAAAAGGATGCCAATCCGGGAAGCTGCTCTCGTGCAATTCTTTTTCGCTACAATTTATTCATTCATTCATCTATTTGCTTATATAAGTACTCTCAATGTCATTGGCGGCGTTACAGAAAAGAGTGGTGTTACAAGTCAGAAATAGTGGTCTTGAATGATGTAGTGGTCTTTGCTGGCGATGTAGCCGAAAGATGGTTCCATTCAGATGAGATCTCGGGTACATAGGAGTGGAAGTAGATGTCGGTATGGCTGAACGGTGCATGAACTTTGAAGTTGTGGTCGATGCGAGATGAAAAGTCAGATGGAAGCGAAAACAATGTGCGTTTGTTTCATTTCAGGATTCATGAAAAAAAGTTTGTGGAAGAGGCATAAGCGGGCCTGCTTTCTCGTGTTAGAAAGTGTAGGGAGGTCGAGAGAAGTTTTTATCGATGAGATACGAGCAGTGCGAGAGTAATCAGTAACAATAAAACGAGCTGAATGATTCCGAATGGCTTCTAGTATGCCAACAAGTGTGCAGTATTGAGGTTTGAAGATTGATAAGGCGTACTCGAGTTTATATTTGACTAGTCTTTATAAAAAAGAAGTTTAACGAAACAGGCGCTAATGAAAAGTTACGATGAAAAAAGCTGGGAATATGATTTGCAACGTAAATCGCATAAATAAATTCGCTATTCCATGTTAAACTGTTATTATTGTTATTATTGTGAACACCCAGATATTTGTAAGTAATGACAAATGATAACTGAAAATTACTAATTGAATAAACGGGGCTAGTGCAGTCAGTACTCCCTCGAGACATTCTTACTATTTTACACTTGTTAGCATTTAGATTAATGGACCAGAGTGAACACCTTGAGGTAATGCTGTCAAAATTGGATTGAAGTTGTCATGAATCATGTGGGTTGTTTATTATTGAATAGATTAGACTATCATAGGCAAAGGGCCTGATTCTCGATATAGTGCAGGATCGATGGTCATTAAAAAAGTGTAAGGGTTCGATGACAAAACCTTGCGGCCCTGCAGATGTGGTGGAGCAATTGAGTGAGTTATGAGCGTTAGCTGTTACTGTTGAGTATTGTTAGACAAGAAGAATTCGATCCACCGTAGTGCATTTCAGCCAGCATTTAATTACCAAACTTAGTTTTAGTAAAAGTAGACGGTGAGAAACGGTGTCAAAATAGTTTTAAAAATAAAAAAATGCAGTCAATAGCGGAGCCAGTGCCAGATGGTGAAAATAAGTCATTGGCAAACAGAATTTGTTGGGTTTCGCTTGAGTAGTGTTCCCTAAAACCATACTGACTGTCGTGAACTAAGTTTCCTTCGTTCAATACAGTTAGGTTAAAATAGATGATATGTTAGGAAGCTTACATAAATTACTATTCAATGTATTGAGCCTGTAACTAGAAGGATTAAATGATTCACTTGGTTTACCCTAGCAACCACCTTTCCCGCCTTCCAGTCACTGGGAAATGAGACGTATGTTTCAGTGACTCTAAAACAACGCTGTGAATAATTTACTGAACAATAAATAGCCGTCTCTTTTGAACAATAGCCGCGCGTTTGTCCATCCATTCATTCATCTAGTGAACACTCAAGTACCGTCACATCGTACCTTTTCATCATATATTCATAATATAGAAGTACCGCCATCCAGCGGGCATTCCAAGTACAGAATGACAGGTGGCCAGGCCGGACTGAAGGAGTAGCATGCGCGCACTTTTTTACGGCCTGTGCTTCGTGTGTAGTTCACAACATTCACTGCCGCTACATCATGTCACTGCGGCCCGACCTTCACTAAACGTTTCTAAAACCAACGATGTTATGCCCAGTGAGTTTAACGTGGCCATACGTTGTGGTCAGATAGAGCTCGAAGGTCGCCCTTCTGATACTAGCTTTGTCAAGTAAGCATCGTATTGAAGGCAAGTTTTATTGGAGATTAAGCCACCAATAATCGTATCTGTACGTTATTTTTTCGGAAACGACTATATTTTATTTGTGTATACCGAGCGCGGGTTTCCTCCTCAATTCAAATGAGTGCGCGCGTGCCGCTCCTCTAGTCGGACAGTGGAGGGGGCTACCTACAACTACGACGACTACGAGTACATACATCGCAGACGCACAACCAACGGCTTAAGTACCTTCGCCCCTTAAAAAATCTAGCACCAATTACACAGTGGGGCTCGAGGCATGGTCTGCTGGGCGCCAGCCCAGTATTTTACCACTAAAGTACGCCGATGCTTGTGACTTGTTGGGAAACTTGCCTGAGGCAGGCTTGATGTCAGGAAAGCATAATACAACATATAAAGCGTTTTAAAGCATCAGATGAGCAACTAGTTGTCGCATAATGTGAATAGCGTAACGAGCGGGCCGTGCAATGGTGCAACCTATTGCAAAAGCTTCTTCTTGTCCCCCAAATAACTGTGGCACATACCCACTTCAGCCATAACTCCTCATCGTCTTCAGCCACTGCATAAACACTTGACACAATATTCCTTGCAAATGTTTAGCGCATACTATGCTTCTCAGAAGAATGACAGAAAAAGCATAGCGAATGCCTCCCTACTAGTCCATAAATTTATTACTAATCCCTATAGTGGGTACCAAGCAAATGAGCTTGCAGCAGTTACCTAATGAGTGGTTTAAAAAGGCTCCGAAAGGCCGCTCTTCTAGCTTTCGCTGTGACTGAGCTTCGCCTTCCACGTAAGCTTGGCGTTTTGATTAATTGTTTTTATAGTTTGCATGTCTATGGATGCGCAAGGAGTGTGTCGATTTTTTTAGGTTTTATTTTCCTCCTCTTAATGACTGAATATATTTTTTTAAACTGCGTGTTTGTTTACATTTAGCAAAACTAGCACCCAAGTAGAGGGTTTTGCCTGAGTTTATTTTAACAGAAATGTTGGCTGACATTCAGAAACAGCCTTTATTTCCACCCCGGAATCATTTTTTGCTGCCAGATGGCCGTGATTTCACACGCCACAAATTATATTTGTGCAAAATTTACTGGAGCCTCTAAACGTACGTATATGCGACATCATGCCGAGTCGTTATAATTCAGCCCCGGTAGAAATTCAATTCGACGACATTTTTCCTAATAATGCCAAATTACTTCCCCATAATATTTTGGATGGTTTACTCCAAGATCACCTGCGCCGTATTACAACGAACGTTATTATTGCTACAGACGCATCTCAATACGACGAAAAGTCAGGGGTTGGTATTTTCAGCCCTATTTTAAATTGGATTTATTCCCTTCGACTACCCGATTTCATACCCGTTTTTGTGGCTGAGTTTCTGGCAGTAGTGCTCGCCTTACGCAAGTTAGATACAGCAATTACATCAGCTGTCATAATAACAGATTCCCTATCTCTTTGTGCGGCACTTTTTGTTGGTGCTGATAATCACGTAACAAAGGCGTTCCGTGCATTAGTACCTGCGCATTTAAGAAAAGTGCGATTAGTTTGGGTGCCTGGACATAAAGGTTTGTTTCTTAATGAAATAGCAGATTCCTTAGCTAAGTCGTCAATCAGCGAACCAATTCTACCGCTCTGTCCATCATCCGCTTATGTAACTGCTGCTCGATTCCGCAGACGTACGCTTATGCAAGTCTTTAAAGGTTCAGCACTAACAAACTCTACAGAATATCGCCATTTATTATATCCCTGGCGAAGAGACTTTTGCCGCACTCGAAAACAAGAAGTAGCTATCACAAGGCTGCGTTGCCGGGTACCAAATCTAAATTTCTATAAACACAGGTCTGCTCAGGCACCTTCGCCACTGTGTGCATTCTGTGATGAACTGGAAACAATAGACCATTTCTTTTTGACCTGCAGGCGGTTTAACACATTACGAAAAACCCTATTAGAAATACCTTTGCGTGGCATTGGTATGGACTTATCTCTGCCTGTCATTTTGTCTTTTGGAGCTTCCATTTCTGGTTTCTGTAATGGCACAGTATGCGCGGCCGTCCGGGACTATATTGATGAAACTAATAGGTTGACTAATTAACCAGTTTCATTATCTTAACATGTTCACCTAATTATATACGTATAAAATCAGACTAATGCTCTATTCTAAGAATAAATTTGTTTATGTAAATATTTCTATGCATTACATTAAGCACCACACTTGCCTATAGGCTATCGGTAATCTTTCTGTTATACCTTCATCATTCTAAATCTGAACAGTAAATTTTAAAGCCACTCGATTCTTGGCCAATCCCCCACAGTGGGTATGCGCCACTAACGATAGGAGAACAACAACAACAACAACAACAACAGAATGTAGAAACCTCTGTTTAAACCTTGTGTAATATGCAGTGTTGTTTTTATGTGCGCATCAGTGTAGTGTAGATTTTCCTTCCTGCATTTGCTTTGTGTTATACGCGTAGATTCGATTTTAAGTTTTACTTATACAGTGAGAAACATAATTAAATTTTTATCTACTTTCATTTTTTCTCACCTCTAGCACCAGCGTGCTTTAAAAGCTGTGTATCTCTGTAGGAAATGATCCAACATTTTAGGCAGTTGATTTGCTTTCCACGTAGTAGGTCTGTGCTAGTTATTGTTTTGTTATCTGGTCAGTACTTTTTATGAGCGAAGGCACCAATTGTAACTTTCCAGAGAGTTTTTCCAGAATTATGAACTGGCGTTTTCGAGGTGGGTTTAGTGCTCGCTGTTTTTTTCTACCTCGGGTCTTACGTGGTTCATCTCTGGCATTTGCTAGCCATGGCTCAGCTCCAGATATTGGAGCAGCCTACAAGGGGACTTCTACAAGGGAGCAGATCTACGGTCTCTGCGAATGGCTTTGTTGCTGCAACCACTTCAAGACCTCCTTTGACGGTGGACGGGCAGCTGTGATCGGCCTCCCTGGTTTGGGCTTCTCTTGAACGCGTGAGGCTTTGCAGCTGAGTTGCCCCGACTTTTCGCAGGTCAGCGCTACGAGTGGGGATCTTTGATTTTCAGGCCTCAGGCAGCTGTCTGGCAGCCAGATTTAGCCAGAGGGCCCGTCAACTAGTTCCGGTCTGGACAGAAAATCGCGCAGTGGTCACGTGTGGGGAAGCCGAGACGACCCGAAGCGGCCCGAAGATCGCAAAATTGCAAGCTGGGACAGCCACCGTAAACGTAAACAAACTCTACTGTCGTGGCAGCAAACGACACATCTCGCCACGCACGTGTAGGCTTTTTTTGCTGCATTGTCCGCTTGAAAATACGTAGCTAGGCTCGCCAAAAAGCTGCAATATTATCCTCCAGCGTACGCATTTGGGGTACGACTTCATACGCTCGCACGACTACTCGCCATGTCTGCGAACAAAACAGCCAGCTGACGCACGCCTCCTTGAGAACAATGCAAGGTGAACGGCCACGACGCTGACGGCTTAACAAGCTCACGTCTCTTTAGTGCATGTAACAGTCACTGAGCGACACGACGCGAAATCAGGCTAAAGTGCTCGTGTCTTCAAAAGAGCTTGAGAATATATACCTGCTCAGTTATCGCGTATAATACGTCTCAAATACACGTTGACCAAGTTACGTTTTGTCTAGAATTTATACATGTGCAGGTATCGGTACTACGAGTGCACGTCGTATATAAAATAAACATTTGCATGACACGTTTTCAACCCAAACTAGAACTCGCCTTGGCCTGTTATTCAGTCCTAAGTCGCAGCTAACGATTGTCATGTATATCAGCTTTGATTTGACCTATAAGGTCATACTACATACTGCGTGGCATATTTACGAAGAGATGAAAAAAGGCAAAGCCAATGACCGAATGGGCAACGAAAAGATGTATACATTACTGAATTCATTCTTAGTTTTTTTATGCAAAGCATTTCTTAGCAACTTCAGTGACTTCTAGCGTATCTATCTATGTGTCTCTATCTGTCTATCTATCTATCTATCTATCTATCTATCTATCTATTTATCTATCTATCTATCTATCTATCTATCTGTATCTATCTCACCACTCGACAAGCTCTCCTGGTCGTTAGGGAATGGTATCAATACCAAACTTGGGGTGGCGTAACGTAACTGTATGAAGAAGGTGATCGACTAGCCATAACATGAAAATCGTGGTATGGATGTAATAATTGTGATGATTTAAATTTCATAGTGTTGCAACTCTTGCGGTGGTTCACTTCAAATGGGATGTTTCAAAACTGATATGGTATGACATAATTGCATGGTGAACACAAGCGACAGACTCTAACATTAAAATCATGACATGCGTGTAATGTAACCACATGACTACATGCCAAGCTTACGATGCGCTTCCGGCTGTTTCCCGAGCATATTATATATCAAATTTGGTATTACGGTGCATAAATAGTTGAAGAAGGGATGTGACTGGGGCAAACAACATAATCATGAGTTAAGTGCCATGTAACAACATGACTACATGCCACGCTATAGCTGCGCTGGCGGCCGTTTCGCTAGCTTTACTTGTACCAAATTTGGTATTACGGGCCGTGAATGCATTGATGAAGGTATGATTGGTCGAAACATAATAAACGAGATTCGTGTCACGTAACAACTTGACTACATGATACGCTCATGATGCGCTCGCAGTAGTTTTGCTTGCTTTACATGTACAAACTCGGTATCACGCGTCGAGAACGGAGAACATAGGTAATAGACACATACAACATGATAATCGCGACATGCGTGTCATGTAACAACATTACTACATGTCACACTCATGATGTGCTCGCGGCCATTTTGCTAGCTGCACACATGCCAAAGTTGGTATTACATTACGTCAATGAATGTCTAAGGTTGTGAATGGAGTAAACATGATAATCGTGAGATTTGTGCCACGTAAGAACATGACTAAATTCCACAGTCAAGGCGCCAATACATTTCTAGGTGACTCGGTGCGCGTGCTCACAGGCGTTCATTTCGACGCCTCATGCCGGCGTTGCGGCGCCAGGTGCCGGTCCTGCAGGTGCGCGCCTGCAGGCACACGCAGGCACACCCTGCGCTGCGTTGCTTTGACGCATGCGCGTGTCAGCGCGTCCGGCGTGCCTACATCACAAGATGGGGAAACGCAGTGTTGTCTCGATAATGCAACGGCGCGAAATGCAGCATGTCCCATTTCGCACTGGTTGCCGTCGGGCCACGCCGTCGCGCCTGGCGTCACACTATAGAGTGCTCGCGTTTTGCTAACGTAGCGTCGCTGTGCCCAGCGCGTGCGCGCGTCAACGCTACATTGGAGTGTATTGAGCCCTTCATGAGACACTTGCGGCCGTTTTGCTGGCTCCACATATACCACATTTGGTGTGATAGGACGTCAATGGATTACGAAAGTATATGACTGGTGCAAACAAGATAATCCTGGCACGTGTGTATTGTAAGAACATGACCACATACTACGCTAATAGTGTGCTCACGGTCGTTTCTCTAGCTCCAAATATACTAAATTTCGTATAACGTGACGAGAATATATGACAAACGTAGGCGATACATCCAAACATGATACGTATGACACGAAGTCATGTACGGCATCAATTACCTCCACCCCGTAACGTTGTGCTGATTTTAAAAAGACATATCAACCGTTCTCATTCTTGCTTCACATATCATCGATTCCCACTGTGCGTGGGATCTGACAATCTATTTTCTCCTGTCTTATCGTTGAATAACATACCAAATATGCTGGCCTATATATCGAAGTAAGTTCCAATGCCGCTTGTGAACACCTACCATCACCAACAGTCACGATCTAGGGCCTTCTATCACCATCAAAGATCAATCAAGTAGACAGCACTGAGGTTCTAAGAGATTCACGTACCATACATATGACGGTGCGAGCTAGTTCGATCACAATCACACTCACTAATTGCACAGAAAACAATCACGGCTCCACAAATGACTACTATTAAAAAGTTAGCTCCATTGTTGTCTCAATTCGCGCGTACGAACGTGTGTTACATAAATTTTGAGGCAAGTACATGACGCAGTCAGCAGGCAACAGTTCGCCACGTTGTCCACGGGAGGAAGCTGCACGGGATGACGTAACAAAAGCAATGCACAGTAGCTTCAAACACTTGCTGCCATTTGTAGTCGCCTCATCTCAAAAGGCGGAACAGGCTTTAGGAGATAACGCCGTGCGTAATGACAAGCGAAGGCGATGTCATCAAACGTGCCCATTGCAATTCATCGAGTCTTCACAAAGATGGCGTCAAGCACGCATCGTACCTTTTCTGCGTCTGCTTGCCCGAAACCTGCCCAAAACCTTCCAGAAAAATTCCACGACTAAAATTTCCTGGAAGTGTCTGGCGACCTTTGGGCTCGCCGCGGGTCACCTGAAACGTCCAACCAGAGAAAAATGAACGCCCACCGGAAGTGCGCCGCGGTAGGAACAGAGCAGTCCAAAAAAGCTTTGCAGATCACAAGTACAGTGGTATCTATGATATGCGAAGCCGAATGAAAACGGTTGATATGTAACTTTAAATCAGCACAACGTTACGAGGGGGAGGTAAATAATGACCTACATGACTTCTATGTCATGATTATCATGCTTGGATGTGTCATTTACCTTCGTGTTGAGTTCACGTCACATGATACCAAATTTTTGTATATGTCGAGCTAGCTAAACGACCGCGAGCACGCTATGAGCGGGATATGTTGTCATGTTCTTACATGACATGTGTGTCAGGATTTTTATGTTTCGCACGTCTTATACTGTTGTGCATTTTGAGCTGTTTGAAAGTTCGGCAATGTCGAATGACGTCGGGCAACGAGTTCAGGCGCTCTTTTCCGATGAGAAAATTAGAGACATCCTCGGCTATGCCTTTCAGTAGATGTCATACTTTGTCTCGTTGTGACATCTGAGCATTAATCACCTTCCAGAGCTTCAGCACATCCACAATATATGTGGTGAATGTCTCACCTGGAAGCTGCGCACGTTAAGAGAATGTATTTTCAGCCCACTTCCACTTGACGCTCGAGTCGCCAAAACACGTTTTCAGTTCCACAACAAAAACGTCCAACGTCGTTGATGTGTCCTCGTGATTTTCGTATCACATGAGAGCAGTATCCGTAAGGCAAAAGACCGCATTGGTGTGTGTGAGATGAGCGGCGGCATTCCAGCTGTTGGACTTGTTGACGTGCTTGTACTGTACGAGGCCCACGTCGACATCTTCTACCAGTTTTTCTCTGAAGGTACGTGGACTCGTTAGTACGGCACGGAACCCAATCCAGTTGGCCTTGAAGCGTTAGATGGCTGATCTTGGGCCATTACAATCGGCGCAGGTGGGAGTCCAGCAAAGCGGTGGCTGCGGCGAAGTCTTGGTAGTGAAGTTCCCGTGGTTGGGTTTGTCTTACCGTGCACCTCCACCAATCGGTTACGCACACAGAGAACCAGGACGTATATGGCTAAAGGAGCCATTTATTTTGGTCACAAAGACAGGCACCAGAGCACCCAAAAGGTTTATGATCTCAGCGTCGTCGCCTTCCATCTTGCTCCAACTTGGGGCGGTCAGCACGTTCACCCATCTTCGTTTTCTTTTCAGGCATGCGCAACTAAATTTTGTCATCTATAGACGTCACGTAACACCAAATTTGGTTTATGTGTAGCTAGCAAAACGGCCGCGAGCACGACATGAAGGCACTATATACTACAGTGTTGCGTTGACACGTGCGCACGCTGGGCACAGCAACGCTACGTTAGCAAAACGCGACTACTCTATAGAGTCGGACGCCAGGGGCGACCGGCAACACCAGTGTCCGTCGCCATTGCCCGACGACAACCGGCGCGAAATGTGACATGCATCATTTCGCGCCGATGCGTAACCCAGACAACACTGCATCTCCCTCTTTTTGTGATTGAGGGACGCCAGATGGATGATTGGATGGAAACAATTTTATTTACACGTCTTGTATTGGGTGTAGCCGCTTGCCTGGCTAATCCCACGATGGGACTGGAAGGTCACGCCTCCTAATCCCACGATGGGACTGGAAGGTCACGCCTCCTATCCCTGTCATTGACGTACTGAACAGCCAGGACTTGGGGGATATGGTCGTGAGACGTTATCTTTCCTGTAAACAGTTCCCGGGAAATGCCACGGCCAAGCGACTCACATTCCCAGAGCATATGATGAAGCGTGCATACTTTTTTCTTACGTGCCTTACGAACAACAACCATAACTTTTATATCGTACCAGTCTTTTACCTGTGCCGGTGAGTAATAAGACTGTGTCTGTAATTGTCTAAGTGTGACCACTTGTGTTCTGTTTAGTCTACTGTGAGGGGGTGCAAACTCTCTCCTCCCAAGGTAGTATTGCTTTGTAATTTCATTATATGCCGTGGGCATACCCCGCAGTAGATTTTCAAATCCTGTAGAATCAAAGCCATGTGTAAAAGCGTCCCGGTTCGTAAGTTCGCGGGCAATGCTGTTGGCTGATTCATTTGGATTCACGAGAGTGCCATCGAATAATCCAAGGTGCGCTGGGAACCAACATATGTAATGTGTATCAAGGATCTGTTTACGATTATTGACTCCAACTGCTTTTTGTGTGATCCTGCCCCTGCTGAAGGCTCTGATGGCTTGCTTTCAGTCACTGTATATCTCGGTGTATCGATCATCCGTCAGAGCTAACGCGATAGCAACCTGTTCAGCGACTTTCAGTTTGGAAGTCTAAACTGTGGCGCAGTCGGTACACCTGCCCTGGAGGTCAACTACTACCGTGGCGAACTTATTTCGGTCTGTATATAAGGCTGAGTCGACAAAGCAGGTCCCGCTGCCTTTTTTATCCAACTTCTTCAATAAAGCCTTAGCCCGGGCCACCCTTCTGACGACGTTGAATGTTTGGTGCGTATTTCTTGGCAACGGGGCTCCGACGTTGCGGGGCTCCGACGGGGCTCCGACGGACTTTGCTCGGAGCAACGATGATGCTCCGAGCAAAGTCCTGTGTTATCTTGGTGTACGTCGCCTCATCGTTGACAGGATTGATCATGATTCTATCGAGGATCTATCTCCCTCTGCAAGTTGTAGAGAGTCTTGTCATTTGTGACCTTTCTTGGGCCTTCGCAATTCCTCTAGTTGTGTTGTGTACCCCTAAATCGAGCAATGTTTTAGTGCTGATGCGAAGCGGGAGACCCAGTGCAATCTTGATGACTTTTTTGATCACCGCGTCGAGCTTCTTTAGTTGGGTTTGTGCCCAGTTATACATAGAAGCCCCATATGAAATATGACATAGCACAAAAGAGTTGATGAACCTCAAAAGTTTGTCCTCTTTCATGCCTTTTTGTCTCCTTGTAAGTCGTCTGATCATCTGGTATGCATTCTCTGCCTTGAAGATAATTTTCATGGGCACTTGTGATTCCTGCCAGTTGCTTATATGAAAAGCCCATACCCTCATCGTGTCAACTCTGGGTATAATTACCCCGTTTTCGGTCAATATATGTATGTCACTTTCAGACAGTGGCTTCCAGCCCTTAGGTCTTCCCCCTTTCTCTTTTCTGTAAAGTAATAATTCTGATTTTTATGGGGAGCACCTGAGACCAGTGGGCCTCAAGTATGCCTCCACTATCTGCACCGCTTATGTGAGTGCGTCTTGTACCTGTCCTTCACTATCACCAGCACACCATATAGTAAGGTCATCAGCATAGAATGTGGGGTGAATTTCGCAGATATTCCTCAGTTTTCTGGACAGGCTGATCATGCACAGGTTGAAGAGGACGGGAGAGATAACCGAGCCTTGAGGTGTTCCACAATCACCGAGTTGAACCACGTCTGAGTTGGTGTCTCCTACCCTTAACCTCGCCGTACGTGCCCCTAAAAACGATTTTATGTAAGTATACATTTTCGATCCAAGTCCAATTTCCTCTATCGTTTGAAGGATGTGTTTGTGCCTATTGTTGTCGAATGCAATCTCCATGTCTAGTTCGGGATGACTTTGGTATCTCTAAAGTATCCGTCTAGAATGTCGTGTTTAATCTGCTTCATAGCATCCTGAGTAGAAAGTGAGAATCTGAAGCCTAACATATTGTAGGTGTATATGTTGTTGTCCTCCAAAAAATCCTTATGTCTGTGAAGGATTGCATGCTGGGCAAATTTTCCTACACGTCATGTTAGCGATATTGGTCGCAAGTTCTCCAGACTTGGAGGTTTACCCGGTTTCAGTATTAGTATGACTTGAGAAAGTTTCCATGCTTCTGGAACTTCACCCCAACTCCATGCTTCGTTAATAAAATTAGTCAGTGATTCAATAGATGGCTTATCGAGATTCCTTAGTGACTTGTTGGTGATGCCATCTGGGCCAGGGGCAGACTTTCTGTTCAACTCCCTCAACAGCCTACTGATTTTAGATAAAGTGAAGGGTCGATCCAGCTCCGGCTGAGGGGCTCCCCGGTATTCCGATCGTGGAAATCGTTCTGGCTCCTTAGCAACTGGTAGGTATTTGTCTATGAGTTCTTTAGTAATTGTTTCAATGTCTTGATTTTTAAGGGCTGTGTGCATAATCCGGGCAAGACAGTGGTTCTGGTTACACCTGGTGCCTTTCTCGTCTAGGAGGTGCTGAATAAGTTTCCATGCTTTGCCGTTCCTAATCTGCCCATCAGTCGTTTCACAAAATTCATCCCACTGCTGCTTACATAGGTGTGTGCAGTGCAGTTCAATTTGTTTATTCAGTTCTGCTATTTTCCTCCTTAGTTTACGATTCAGTCTTTGACTCCACCCAGACCTTCCGAACCCAAGACCATATTCTCCCACCCTGATCTGGCCACTGCAACACATGTTTTCGTGCGCCACGACGTGGTCAGACCACCTTTGACACCAGCCTACGACGGACCATTCCGCGTCCTTCACCGCACCCCCAAAACTGCCACTCTACTTCAGAACGGCCGTGAAGAGACAGTCAGCTTGGACCGACTCAAGCCGGCGTACCTGGAGACCGCCCTAGAAAGCCTCTCATCTACGACCGATCTTCCGTTGGAATACCACAAACGGCATGTCACATTCCGACTTCCAGTCGACACGGGGGGCCCTGTAGCGCCCTCGTTCGGGCGGCGCGCAAACCGGAGAGCACGCGATGGCGACAGAAGAAAATAAAGAAGGCGCTAGGCCGTGGCACGTGAAGCCACGGCTCACGTTCCGTGCTGGCTTCTGTTATCGTTCAGGCGTGTCTCTCTTTCGCTCCTGTGGCATTAGCCTACAAGTCCACCATTTTTTATTAATGGCCTGCTTTGCTTCAATTAAGCGGGCTAGTTTAGAATCCATGGCCTCTACGTTAGCGTCAGTGAGAAGCTTTCTGTGGCTGATTTGATGTTATTCCTGATGGATTCGCACCACTCTTTGAGGCTTGGTTTGGCAGCATTTGGTTCGCTTTGTGTTGTAATTCTGCGAAAGACATCCCAATCAACAACCTCGAATTCTCGAGTGCGGCCTTTCTCAACCTCCAGCTTAACCTCGAGAACATAATGATCACTGCCGAAGTTATGACCAGTATTTGTCCATATGGGATGCTATACGTGCTTGACAAAGGTTAGGTCGGGTGTGGTGTCTCTACAGACAGAAACGCCGATTCTTGTGAGATACCCTTTATCCGTAATCAATTCCAGGTCTTGCTCATCAGCATGATGCCATAGATTCCTGCCTTTGGGGTTTATCGCAGTATATCCCCAGAGTTCATGAGCAGCGTTGAAGTCTCCTATTATGATTAGAGGCCTAGCTTCCGCGAGTTTCGTAGCTTTCTCGAAAACTATCTTGAACTGTTGCTTGTAGTGCTTCGGGTTACTGTAAATGTTGAGGACAAATTAGCTGTTGCATCTTCAATTTTTGTATGAGACCGGCACTAATACCTCCACCATGAGATACTCTAAATTCTTGTCCCGGATGCCCAGATCATGAGAGATGTGTGTCAGCTGCCTATTTACAAACACATATAAGCCTCTACCATAGTTTCTGCACTCTATAGCTCTATACCCAGTTTCTTGGAGTGCTAATATATCCGGCTTAGATTGTAGTGATCGGAGAGATTGCTGGAGTGTGTCACGTTTGTTGTTGCACCTCCCGCAATTCCATTGCCACACTCAAAATTCTCTTTTAGTGTGGGCCATATTGGATGTTTGTATCCCCTGCCTGGAGAATCATGGGGGCTGTGTGGAACGATGGTCCACACTGCACTCTGTCGTTGCCGGACATACTCATTATTTCAAGAGTTTTCACTCTTTCGCTGAATGCCTTAATCCCTTCCCTGGGATCATTTATTGTACTCTGCATTTGTCTCACACTCATCGTCAACTGTGGGACGCTGTCCATGACCATTTTCATTTTATCTGCAAATGAGGCTAGTATTTGTTTCATTTCTTCAATGTGCGTTTCAGTATTCTTCAGCTTCCTTTCGGTGGCTCTGTGCTTGGCCGACATGGCTCCATCACCCACAAGCGCGGAAGTGACGTGTTTTTGTTCTCGGCCTGCTTGGTTTCACTTAAAAGTTTTTCAATTGATGCTAATTCTGTAAGCATGTTTTTGTTCATTTTCCTTGGCTCTTCATTTTCTTTCTTGAGCCTCTCTATTTCCCTACTTTGCTCTGGGGGTGGGTCGTAAAGCGTAACACTTACCGATTCAGTTCGCGCACCACCGGCCCAGACAAGTCGTCTGTTGTCGGAAAATTGTCCTCTGGTAGTCGGCGTCTTGTCCGTCATTGCCAAACCCTTCACTTTGTCGGCCCACGTCGAACCAATGCCTTCTTCGGATTTCGGGTTGATCAATGGACTCCGATTACCAGACCTCACCACGGATTCGGACCTGGATGCACTCCTTTTTCTTGATCTAGATACACTCCTTCCTCTGGATCGGGAGTGATTTCGAAACCTTGACCTGCCGCGAGATGCTACTGTTGGCTTCGAGTCGTCCATTGGAGCTGATGCCGTGGAGTGCAGCTCGGATGAGTGCAGGTCCAACGGATTGTCGACTTGTTCCTTTTCAGCGTTGGCTGCCATTGCTCTTTCACTTCTTTTTGTTCTGACAACGTATGGAATTGTTTAACGCTGTCTGCACATCTTGTCGGCCGTGGGGTGTGGACCACCGCAAAGTTCACATCTCGGTTGACACCTGTGTTCTTTAATCACCTTTATTTCGCCACATCCTTTACACACGGTCTCTTCCGGGGTGGGGCACATGTCAGCTCTGTGACCCAGCCGGCCACAAGCATAAAATTTATCAATCTTTTTCTTGTAGAGCAAACACTTCACCAGGATTGGACCATACCTGACGAAATTTGGAACTTTGTAACCGTCGAAGGCGATGATCACCTTGCCGGTATACTTACTGCTTTTAGCCGCAAGCACAAAAAAAATTCTTGGGTTGACAATATTTCTCTCAAGCTCCGCCAGCCCGTCGGCGATGTCGATGTTTCTTATTACTCCTTTGCACGTATCGTCTGGTGCAGTCTCATAGGCGTTGATCTTATAATTGCAACCACCCAGGTCTATTGATTTTATTCTCACGTACCTCTCAGCATTTGCCCGCTCCAGTGTACTCACTATCATTATGTTCTGGCTGACGTTTGGGCAGATGATGTCTGACGCCGTCTGATCCTACCCCGATTCTGCAGCTTCTATGATGGCTTTGCCTACTTTGGTAGAACAAATCTTGCTAATATCGATGCCACCACGTGGTCATAGGATAATCTTGAAGTGATCCTTAGGCATGTAGGACATGCGGGACGCACTGGTAACTCTGTTCTTTACCTGATTGCCTTTCTCAAATGTTCTAGACGCCGCGTCCGTATTAGGCCCAGCTCCGGCTGAGTCCCCGCTGGCAGCTGATTCGGTCGACATTCGCTTGGAAACTGTTGCTTGCCACCCGTTTTCTTCAGTACAATCATCGGGAGATAAGCTCTTCCCGTTCATCATTACTTGCATGTCGAACGCGCGGCCACTGACGCCCGACGAACGCCCCTTGGCGAGCATCCGTGTGGCGTTGACCCGGCTCGGTATAGGCCTACCTCAAGCACGGCGTTGTCGCCACAAAAACACTCGTAAAATGACGAAAAGTTCACCCACCACAGAAAATTGGTGTAGCCTTGTTCTCCTTGATGTTATGCGTCGATCGATGGTAACCATTCAATGACACACATTGATTACCTGTCCGAAACAGATGTTGAGAGCAGAAGCCGATATTTTCTTTTCTCACTGTACCAGGACGCCAGCCCCGTTGAAACGTGCATGCGTGAAAAAATGCAGCGCGGTGCGCGCCAGCGAATATATATATGGCTGGACTGGCGCCTAGCTTGGCAAAGCCGGCGGGGCACGACGAAATGAACGCCGGCGAGTATGCGCACCACGTCACGTCGAAATGTATTGGCGCCTTGACTGTGGCGTGTAGTGATGTTCTCACATGAGACGCATCCCTGATTATTATATCTGCACCAGTCACATACCTCCGTCATGCATTGATGTCACGTAATACCAAATTTCATACATGTGAAGCTAGTCAAACAGCCGCGAGCGCATCATTAGCGTAGCATGTAGTCACGTTGTCAATTGGCCCGCATCTCAAGTTTATCATGTTTGCGCCAGTATCATACTGTAGTGAAACTTCGGGATCGTTTAAGCTAGCCAGATCTGAATAACATCGAGGCACAGAAGCGTGGGAGATATTCCACACAAGCAAGCGATGAGAAGTCGACACGATGATTTCGGGGAGCACTCATTGAGGGTTCATTTTTCTAATACAACTTACATTTACACAATACACTAAGTCACAAATACAAAGCATGGAAATTGATAGCATACTCTCGGCTTGCTCGACTGGTCTCTGGGGGTGAGATGCACTGTTTACCCCGTGTGAGCTCTACCCAAAAAGGACCGTATTCGCTGCCTAAATAGCGTTTTCCAGCATCCACGGGTGCGTGGACCATTCATGCAAGCCGAGGATAACCAATCAAAACACGAGTTTTTTATGGTCGCATGAAGCCTGCCTCACTACAAAACTGTGGGAGCTTTTTGAAAAGGGCACATTTTCTCTAATGGTCTTGACGCGCAAACAAGTGCTCAAATGTCGCTATGCGATTGCCCCGGAGGACGCAAGTGGCGGCTCGCTCGTGTGGAGTGGTGGTGGTAGTGGTTAGAAGAGAAAAAGGCACCTAATTTCTGCAGCCGGGTCGCCAGCATGGCTCAGTGCCTGGTTTGGTGCACGTGGCGTCCAGTGACTGTCCGGATGCAGCTTTTTCTCCTCAGACACTCATTCATTCTCGAGGCTCCCTCCTCAAGGGAAGTCGTTAAATAGCGCCTCTAACAAGAGCATCTGGCAAAGAACGAACTCCAGCTGTACCTGAAAAAGAAAAAAAGCTTTGCGCGAGACATTGCCTTTGCGACATCTCACCCCTACGAAAGGGAGTCATCCACTCGTTTTATCTGCAAAACGCGGAAACAAATAGACTAAAAACGCAAAAAGGTTTTGTATTCAACAAGCGTGTGAGGGGCTCATTTAGAGATGTTTATATAGGTGTCTAAAAGGTGAAAGGCCTAAAAGAACGACATATTTAAAACTACAGATGAAAAAGAATAATTATCGCGAAACAGAAATCAATGCAGTTCGCTCGTCGGCACTGTAATACAGCTCAGTGTAAGTGTCGTAAGCGCCCATATTCTGTTGTGCGTTGTTACCACTTGGAAATATCTTCCAGTCGGTGTAAAGTTCAGTGTCAGTATCGGAGCCTTCGCACTGCTGTACTGGAACGCTAGCCTCCGTTTTGCGCACACCATGTCGCAAACGGAGTTCTTGACCTATTTTTGAACCGCGCTCGCACACAACACTTGTATGCAATCCTTGTTCATCACTATCCGCACTGCACTCACGCACGTGAACACCTCCATGTTGTTCGCGGATATCACTCCTTGCACTGCACTCACGCAAATCACCGCTTCGATCGCGCACCTCTTGATTATCATCAGATTCATCGTAGGCGTCGTCGGCATCAGAAGAGGATTGAACGTGGTAGGAATGTGGACGCCTAACACTAACAACGTTACGTTTCAGTTCGTCTTGGGGTAACATCTTCCAGATGTTTTCGCCTACGCGGCACAGAAGATGGTCAGGTCTGCTTTCGCTGCCATAAAGCTTCGGTATCTTTCTCCTCGCGCGTAGGGGGAGTCCACAAGTACAACAAGTCGCCCTCATGATAAGCCTCACTAGGTCGTTTGGCTTCGTAGGCCTTCTTATTTATCGCTCGCTGTTTCCTTTTGCATTGATCTTTTCGGGCTTTGTTGGGCCGGTGCGGCACGGTCTCGTTCCCGCATTGAGAGTGGGGGCTCGCGTCCCTGGGCAAAAGTTGTTTGATGCCGTGCAAAGAAAAAAACGAAGGGACGCTGGATTCGGGTTTTGTCGTGTGGCATTCCGGGCAGGATGTTACCTAATTGTGCACATGCTCAAACATATCGGGCCAAAAGCAGCGCATCCCCACTTTCTCCCAAGTTCACCAGAATTCGAGGTGACCGACCATCAGGCCTTCATGACAATGTCGTATACCTCGGTTCTCAAGCTGTGCGGAACAACGAGTGTCATACAATCCCGAAACTCCTGCGCCTTTCGATGCATCACACGATCGACCAGCCGAAAACTCCATGCCGACCTTTTATTTTTCTGACAACGGGAAGGCTCAGCTGTTCGAGGTGTTGCATGATTCCTCTTATCCATGAGTCTTCTCACTGCTTTTTTTCAACATTTCCCTGATCCAGAACCAGCAACGGTAAAGAAGTTTGTTCGCCTACGGGCACAGGATCATGAGGAAGGCGAGAAAGCATGGTGTCGTTACCCCGCTCAAACTGTCGCATGATTGGGCCTGAGATCACCTGACTTTCAGATAATGTGGTGATGGAACGGTTAGGCTGACCCCCTAGACCCAGCCTTTCTCGTTTCCCGAAAGCTTATGTGGTCCATTCTGGTTCTCCACAGGCACCGCTTGATCGTTCCTGTAATCTCGAAGCCGTTGCCAGCACTGTCTTGCTATGTGACCAGTGCGGTGGCAAATATGGCATCGGGGACGCCCGTCGTTGGCGCGGGAAGTTCTAGGTGGCCAAGGCTATTTGGAGCGAGCATCTCGCCCTCGATGCTTTTGAGCCGATCAGAAAGCGAAGCGATGAAGTTGGCAGTTGCATTTAAGTCTCTTTCGCAGATGGGAGTTTCACGCAGGCAACGCAACTCGGCCGCGGCGCAGCTGGCGACACACGGAGGGGGCTGTATTGCTGCTGCGGCGGGTGCAATTCTAACCGGAGGCACGATATTTTGCGTCCATGGCTGTAGGAGGCTGGTAGAATAGTAGGTGTCAATCGACTGGGCCCCTAACGTACGGCTCATCAAGGCTGCTTTGTTTATGTGCTGCAAAATCTGGAGGAATGCAGCACAGCTTCCCGGGTTCACAATTTTCATTCTCTCCTGAATATCCGGGTGAAAACCTCGCAAAAGGTGTCGCAACCGATCTTCCTTTGTCATTGATGGGTTTACCCTAGCACAAAGTTGAACAACATCATAATAAATGTGCTCAGGGGTTTCAAACGGCAGTTGGGTCCAGTTTCGTGGCCGCAAATGGGCGATCTCAATCGAGTGTCTACTGGTGAACGAAGCCCTCAAGAGCATCGCCCACTCTTTCCAAGAACTTGAGGCACCCGTTAGAATTTGAATACTGTGCCACTTTTTGGCATCACCTTCTAAGGCCAAATATAGAAATTTAACCTTTGTGACTTGATCCCGATTGTTTAATGACACCACATCGTCATAGCAAAATAGCCACTCAGAAGTAGGTTCCTCCAGCTTGCCTTTAAAAACTGGAGGTCCGACAAAAGGTGTTTCTTGGGGGGTAGACATCGCGGAGAGGCAGGTATAGGGTCCCGTCATAGTAGGAAAGTCCGAAGTTGCTTCCTGATGATTGTTTTTGACTCGCGGCATCATTTTAGAGTTGTAATATTGCTACCTAGCACCTCCACCACTTTGTAACTAAACTTCTAGGTTGTTTAGGCTAGACACATCTGAAGACTGTCGAGGCAAAGAAGCATGGGAGTGATTCCGCACAGTCAAGCGACGACAAGTCGACACGATGATTTGGAGGAGCACTTATTGGGGGTTTATTTATCTAATACAACTTAGATTTACACAATGCATTAGGTCAGAAATACAAAACCTAGAAAATCATGGCATACCCCTCGGCTTGCATGACTGTTCTCCGGTGGTGATATGCGCTGTTGACACCTAGTCTGCTCAGCCAAAAAACGGCCCGAGTCACTGCTTAAATAAGGTTTTCTTGCATCCACCGGTACGTGGACCAATCAGGCAAGCCGAGAATAACCAATCCTAACACGAGTTGTCATGGTAGCGTGAAGCCTGCCTCGCAACAAAACTGTAGCAGCTTTTTGGAACGGGCACAATCTCTAAAATGGCCTTGACGGGCAAACAAGTGCTCAAATGTCGGTCCCCAATTTCTCCGTAGGACGCAAGCGGAGGCTCGCTCGTGTGGGGTGGTGGTGGAAGTGGTTAGAAGAAGAAAAATGCACCTAGTTTCTGCAGCCGGCTCACCAGCACGGTGTAGTGCCTGGTTTGGCGTGGGTGGCGCCCAGTGACCGACCGAATGCAGCTTTTTCTCCTCAGACAGTCATTCTTCCTCGCGGCTCCCTCCTCTAGAAAAGTCGTTAAATAGTGCCTCTAACAAGAGCATTTGGCAAAGAACGAACTTCAACTGTAGCTGAAAAGAAAAAAAAGCTTTGTGAGAGACATTGCCTTCGCGACAATACCTTCATCATCCATTCACGTCCCGCAATTCTAAATTTTGGATAAGTGAATGTAGCAAAACGGCCACCAGTGCATCATGAGCATGACATGCAGTAATGTTGTTACATGACAGGCATCCAATGCCCTAGTGCAAAACCAGCGCCACCGGATACCAGCGGCCAGCGCCATGCCTGACTATCGGCCCAGTATGGCGCTGGTACCAGCACCTTCCTGCGCAGGTACAGACACACTGGAGCGGCCGCTTCCCATTACTCTCTGCAAAATGGCTTTACAGGGTTAAAACGGGGGTGCCCATTCGCCATAAAAAATAAATATATAAGTAAACAACGCACAATCACAAAATAAATAAAAATTAGAAACGAAAAAAAAAATAAAACGTCCTCTTGACGGGATTCGTTGTCACCCCCGTCTGATTTCGAGCCGAGTACCGCACCCACTACACTACCACGCCAGAACGTAGATGTTCGGATGTAAAATGACAATTTATCTGAAGAACACGCCGTTTGACTTCATGTTTACAAGTCGCACAGACACGATTTACGTGATATTTTTTTACAAATAACAATTTCTTCTTGAATCTACAGTGATGACCGCCTTCCGGGCACCAATAGCGCGCGGATATGAGCAAAAGCGCAAAGGTTTTTGAAGCATTCACATCTTAACTCTGAAAAATCTCCAATTGACTGGAGGGGCACCCACAGATTGTCGGCTGTTGCTGCCGATAGTTGTTTTTCTTTGATATTGGTTTCTCGACTTGCTGCTGGTCAACCTGTGCAGATAAGTTAAAACGCATTGTTCGGTAGATATCCACGCACAAGAGTGAATATTGCGTTTTTTTTTCGCGCAAACGACGACGTAGCAGTACACATCCGGCGTGCCAGAATACATATTGGCAGTTATATTGATACCTGCAACTAAGAAACCACCGAATAACTTACTAATGCAATTTACTGAAAAACTATGCCAGTGTGTTAGTTCACTAACGCGTACAAAATTACCAACTGAAAATGGCATGTTCTTATACACGAGTCAGTGAAGTATACCGGCTCCTGCATTCAGAATGAAGCTTTGGGAGACAGCCTACGTTGCTGAAAACATGACAAATCAATCGTCGCCGCTTCTTGTGCGGGCACCGCACACGCGGAGAAATGGTTAGTTTAGGCTCAGGAATGTCTAAATGGTACTTTACAGTCATTCTTATACTTTAGAATTGTGCCTAATTAGGGTAAAAAGCGCCGGCAGCATGTACACCGACGCGGCCGGCACCATAGCCTTCGCTGGGACTGGGCGCTGAGTAAGACCGCTCTCAAAGCAGCTGAGTTGCGATGCATAAAGTTTCTGCATTTGAGCTTTCAACATTTCTAACTCTTACCTAAACTGTACCTGAAATAAGTATAAGGTCAATCATTGCCAGAAATTCATTTACAGAGTTGCGATACCGAGCGACAGCCGTTTTTCTGGCCTCCGCTGGCAGTATACAGTGGGCGTGCCAGTGTACAGATATATGCAGTTATATCAATACGAACAACTAAGATACTAATGCCATCCGCTAAAAACGTATGCCAGGGAGCCAGTTCACGAAGCCGTACCAAATTACCAACTGCAAATTGCTTGTTGTTGTTGCATATCAGTCACAGAAGTACCAGCTAACTGCGGCCGGCAGCTTTCGGTGACAGCCTGCGTAGCTGAAAACGCGACGCATCGATCGTCAGCGCTCCTTGTGCGAACATCGACAGAAGGCAAAATAGTTTATTTGGGTTCATGGGTGTCTATACTAAACTCTACAGTTATACTCACAATTTAAAATTGTATGTACAAGAAGCAATAAGGGCCTGTAATATACATAATAACGCGGCCGGCACGACAGGCTTAATGCTCACTGGGCCGGGTGCCGCGTAAGACCGCCCACGATGCAGTAAATTGGCATGACTCAAAATTTTATATTTTAGCTTAGGATCATTTCTGACTTTTACCTGAAGTATTTTGAAGGGTAAGTATGGCAAGACATCCATTTATACGGCATGGCGGAATCGAATGACAGCCTTTTTTCTCGTCTACGCTGGGAAACCATGCGAAGCGATTGAGAGAGCTCATTTACTTTTTTTCAATTTGCAGGCAAAAACAATTTCCTCTTTCTTTTAAGATTAGCGTGCAGCTCCAGGCCTACAAACACTGCAACATGGAATCGTTACAGCATTGGACGGCTGATGCGAATATGGGCGGTATACGCGGGGACATATGCGAAAAAGGTGCATTATAATTGCTGCGATATGTACGTATGCCGTAAAAATACGTATGCTCGGTATCTGTCAGGGCAGCATTTCTTCGTGCCGTCAAGTTAAGCGTTTTGTAGTCAACTACACCGAAATATACCAGCGCACACACTACAAAAATGTGCACGCTGCGCTGGTAGAAACAGAGCGTGTTCCAGTATTCACCAGCGCTTGCTTGTAAAAATTCCAGTGCTTCCAGCACTTCGCAGTGTGCACCAGCATCACAGCAGTTAAGCCAGCACCCCTACTAAAGTCACACGGCTTTTTTCCAGTGCGCCCAGAGAAGTGCCAGTGAATACAAGCGTGTACCACTGTCTGCAGCGTGTACCAGTGTTATAAACGTACTGGCATCATGCTGGTGACGATGTTTTTTCCAATAGGTATCATGTTTGTACCAATCATACCTTTGTCATCGATTCACGTACCGTGATACCAGGTTTTCTATATGTGACGCTAGTAAAACAGCTGCGACCGCATCATGAGCGTGGCATGTAGTCATGTTGTTACTTGACACGCATGTCGTGATGTTCATGTTATGGTCTCTCGCTTGTGTTCGCCATGCAGTTATGTCATACCATACAAGTTTTGCAACATGCCGTGTAAACAAAACCACCACAAGAGCTGCAGGACCATGATATGTAAATCATGACATTTATGACAACATGTTCTTCAGACACTCATGTTATGCCTTGCCAGTTTGGTATTTATACCATTATTGAAAAGGCCAGGAGAGCTAAAAGTCGTAGGTGGCTAGACAGACCGACAGGCAGACAGATAGACAGATAGGTAGATAGAAAGATAGATGGATAGATAGGTAGAGAGATAGATAGATAGATAGATAGGTAGATAGATAGATAGATAGATAGATAGATAGATAGATAGATAGATAGATAGATAGATAGATAGATAGATAGATAGATAGATAGATAGATAGATAGATAGATAGATAGATACGCTCTAAGTCGCCGAAGTTCGTTCGCTAAGAAATGCTTCGCATTTAAAAACGAACGTGCTCAGGCTGGCTGTGGCAGCCCGCTGGTCGCCAGAAGTGGAAAATCGAAGAGCTCCACTGATGATCTTACAGCAGCGAACACTTGAAAGTCGTCCTTCAGGGCCGTCAGTGCCCCTCGCAAGGCCCTTTTGGCACGCCTGACCGACAGACGAATTAGGAAGAGCTGTTGGCCGTCGCCGAGGCTGCTTGCTATGTCAGCAAGGTGCCCTGAGCACTGAGCCAAGCGTCTGAGAACCATCTGCGAGTGCATTTCCCACGTTCTCCGTGGTGCCTTACTGCTGCTGTTTCCGCAAAGCGTGGTCTTCCCGATGCGCCAACTGATCACTGCAAGGGACTACTGAGTTGATTTCCACGCAGGACTCAACGTCTTCGTTCTGTGCTGTGTCGTGCTTAGTGTGCAGAGTTTTCTCCCTCGCCATGGGACGAACTGGGCGTGCCTGTTTCGTGTTTCTTGGGTTGGAAAATAGGTGGCATTTACCCTGTTTTTCAGGGGTGGAGGGAGCTTTGAAGATGGCATTTTTCATTTGACTGTCCTGGCCTCCATTATTTCAAACTTCAGAGAATCCTAGAAAAGCCGGGACATAAAACGTGAGCACTCGGACTCTCCGGACAAGCTCCAGAAGCTCCTATCAAGCTTCCACCGATAGCTTACATGATGCTACCACTATCAGGCAGCAACGCTGCCATCTAAATGTAAATAGTGTGATTGAAAGTTACTGTTACCAGCTCTGAGCTCCTCTCCTCGACTATCCGCGAGACTGTGGCTGTTTCCGGTCTTCCTGGCAGAACACCGAACACATCAGGACGCTACAGTAAAATAACAATTTACCTCCGATTGAAAGCTCAATGTATGACAACATTTAAAATGACTATATTATCAGCATCAGTACCCTACTTATCAAAAAATTATGCCAAATGTGCACAAATACATGCGTCGACTAGGTGAGCCTCAAAATTATTCCAATGACTTTGGACAAACCGTGCATTAGTAATCGATCCTAGTAATCGTACCTAGTCGCTAGTAATTTCTAGTAGTCGATCTAGAACGTCCCTAGTAATCGATCTAGCTGCACAAAATAAAGAACCTTCCTTGCATCAAGGACGAAATAGAATGCTCCTTCTTCGTTTTTGTTTGATTCATAGAAAAAAGAGTCTCCGGACGTTACTATGGGAATTGACGCCACTGGTTCACAAAGTCAATTTTTGCGTGAGTAAACAGGAAAGGTCGCGCCATCTAGTGGGACTCAGCAGCACCAAAATATGTCGGCTACCTGAGAGTCAATCGCAAAAACTTAATTATTGGCCGTTTTGCTGCTGTGGCTTGCTGCTTTTGTTCTGTTGCTACTGATGCTGGGGGTCATGAAATAAAGCCGCGCAACGTTGTTTACGCCAACAGTGACGTTAGGCGGTTCGCTTTTTTAGAAGGATAATTTGAAATTCACTAACCCAATGCGGACTACTAGAACGTTATTTTATTTCGAAACAACTCCTTCCTTGGCTAAAAACAAACACTACAAGGTGTCTGGACCGCTATTTCAACAATCAACGTCGAATTAATAGTTGCCTTTAGTTTTCTTTTAGCAGCCGCACAGGTAGAACCTACTCAACTCCGAAGATGAATAAAGAAGCGCTGCATGGTCTTGGCCTGATATATCAGAAAGGACTGCCACGTAGCCTCTCATCGGCATCTTCCAAAACAAGGCCCGCCCAATGACTCCGTTATGGAGTCCGAAAACAATAGTACAGAAGTTCACAGTGCTCTCAGAGCTTAAAATACAGCAGAATGTTCTTGTGATGACTGTTTTTTGTCACCACTTCTTGTTTTGTCACCCACCACATAATAAAAAAGCTATCAGAATAGCTGGAGGTGCGAGAACAACGCTTGTCTCGGTGTGCTCCGCATCGAATCAGCCAGCTCCACCAACTTAAAAGTCTCAAAACTTGACGCGTATATCCCTGCTTGACTTGCTGCACCATGACACGATGATCAGAGCTATTCAAGATAAAACTTTCAGACAAGCTTACATCAATGAACTTTATTATATGCCCCGCGTTGAGGCTGCAGAGGCGTTCGGCTTTAGGCCAATGCTTTCTGACCCTTGGCTGCCAACTCGGTAGCTCGGAAGCTCATCGTTTGAGTTACAAATGAAAGCTGAGCAACAGATTTTGAATATTGAGGGCTGACAAGCAGGTGCCCTGGTTCCGTTACGCGGGTGTAATTTTATTTCTAAACTGTTGTATTACAGCCACCTTTGCCTACAATTGAACACACTGCCTCAAATTCATCAGAGCAACCCATGTAACTGTATATTCTTAGGGCCATATAATAATAGGGAGATGATAACAATCTTGAGTTTGAATGACTATTTGTTTTTAGAAAACAGAAAATCAATTTTCTTCTTGACACAGGGTTATTATTCCTTTTCACAAACTGTACTTTTCTGCTACCTGTGTTTGTCGCCATGTATGCCATCCATTTTTAGTACAGCGGCAGTCCAACGTTCACATTGACTTACGACAAAGCAGTATTGCGGATCACGCATAGTAGTTGAGTGTCTGTCTGACTGCTTCAGCTTTTTTGAGTGCTACTTTAGTAATACTGACAACCGAAATAAAAACAATTCTGTTTTTGGATACCCGCTTCGGAAAATACTCTTTACCTTGTGGGTCACTCTAGGACTCTCAACAAGTCAGAGTTCTCATGCGTAGCATCTTCCTTCACTAAAATTGAGAAAGGATTTATCTACCGCACACTGCTCTTGAAAAGGGCACCGGTAAGTAGCTCTATAAAACTTTCCAAATACTAAATGCTCAATGCGAGCATCTATTTTACGAGAAACAGAGAGTAGCTGGTGATGCAGCATCTTCATTTTTTTTCTCTTTTTAGCAAATAATTAACAGCTGTGCATTGTTCGTACATCGATGGCTTGCCAAGCTCATAAAGTTAAGTGGCGTCAGTAGTGTAGCTGATAACGAGGCAGGTTGGATTACACAATAGAGAACTCAGGCAATCTAAACCGTACTATGCGATAAGGAATGCATCATGTGTGTCAGTCATTAACGTGTTCATCTGGGAGTCAACAAATGCTTGACTGTAGCTCGCTGCGTGATTGGAATACATATGCAACGTTTTTTTCTTTCATTGTTTTTAAAGTGGCTAGCCAGTACTGGAACTACACCTATTGGTTTCCCCGAGATGACAGTTGCATAGATATTATACAAGCAGCAGTTTTTCGCACTGGTGGAGCTTTCTGGTAGAACGGATGACTTCCACGCACAGTGGCTTGGTTTGATTATAGAAGCAACCTCAATTTCTAATCTAAGTTTTGATAAAGATTTTCTGTAACATGGGCTAGTTCACACTTTTGAATGAACCTATCCAACAGAGGAGCTATTTTCGTGGTTTACAATGCGCACACATGTTCCATTCGTCGAAATGCATTCAGTTACGCAAAATAAACAGTCAGTAGCGTCTGACGGCGCGCTTGATCACGTCAGCGTATCGAACTGAGCAGCACATTCCCAGCGTGAAAAGGAACTAAATGAACAAAGTCTATAGTACCAGTACTTTATAGCAAACTTGACCAATCTGAACGTGCGTAGTATGAACGTGTTATAAAGTTAGTACATTCTACGGCAAAACTACCCGAAATAGAGTAACGGAGCCCAATAGGCGTGCGCAATGAACGCATAGACCGTCGAGGAGTAACCACAGGGAGTACGCGTGCAGCGTCCAAACAACTTAGTTTTCAAAGGAATTAACCGCCCGGTAGATGCGGGCTGTGCGCGAAAGTGTTGTCAAGGGCAATATCCATTCTCCTCTCTCCTGGCCCAGTCTTCCCCCCAGTTTGCTGGTAATGGTGGCGACAATCTAGGAATACACGTCAGACGACGCATGGATAGATGGATGGACGGACGGACGGACGGACGGACGGACGGATGGCTGGCTGGATGGATGGATGGATGGATGGATGGATGGATGGATGGATGGATGGATGGATGGATGGATGGATGGATGGATAGATGGATGGACGGACGGAAAGACGGACGGACGGACGGACGGACGGACGGATGGGTGGGTGGGTGGGTGGGTGGGTGGACAGATGGACAGACGGACTTGGAGAATTGAGTTGGTCACAATACTTTGCAGCTGCCTCTCTATTCTCTTTGTGTAAACGCGCCATCCATTGGGCCCCCTTTTTTCTATTCTTGTCACTGATGAAATTGGATGCTTGCCTTCTGCAGCTCAAAAAGTTATCCCATTTTCATTTGACATCATCTCACGGTTAACACCTCTGTTTAGCACACCTGTGTTTCCTTGAGGCTTCTTGACGTCTTAATATGGCTCTAACTTCCTCATTCCACCAGCGCTTGAGTTTGTGTCTACTTTTCTCGGTTGATTCGCCTCAACCTTGGCAAGCTCCAACTCAAACAATCGAATTGGATTTGTGTAGGTTCACTCTGGTTTAGTACCCGCGGTGAGTATTTTCTCAATCTCTTTGGTTGCTATTTCTATTTGCCTTTCTGAATAAAAGACATCTTAATGAGGACCGATGGGCCTTGGATCATCACCGGTGACTTCAACGCCCATCACATGCTTTGGGGGAGCACTAGAATGAATGCCAGGGGCCGGAACATTGTTACATTCGCTTCCGATTACGACCTTTTCATCATGAACGATGGTACCACCACATATCTACGGGGTCTCACGTATGGCAGTTGCCTTGACCTGACATTGGTATCACGGTGCTTCTCTCACAAAGTTAAGTGGTTTTGCGATATTGAGACTCATGGGAGTGATCACATACCCACCTACGTGACGATCGATGGTATCATAAAAAATTTCTCTTTCGATGTTGCAATTGGCACTGACTGGTCAATGTTTACATCGCGTGTTGAGGACGCTTGCCAAGAAGGCCTCGCCTGCAGCCTGGAAAATACCATAGCGGAAGCTATGCAAGCGTCCAAATGTAAATTACCATTTTTGTTTAAATTAACACAGTTTGACATCGAACTCGAAAGATTGCGAGCTATACGAAGGCGTGCTGAACGATGATACAGACGCACAAGATCAATTTACAATCTTAGGGAAGCATGGCGGCTCCAGAAAAAGATTCAACGACGCATTTACAAGCTGGAGAGCGAACACTGGAAAGCATTCTGCGAATCTCTAGACCCTCATAAACCACTGCCATATATCTGGAGAACAGTTCGTGGTATTCGCTCCTCTACGCAACAACGGCACCCTTTTAAAGCTTTGGCACTCCATCATGGAAAAACAGAACTCGAGGTGGCTGAAGAATTTTGCACGAGAGTTGCGGGGAATATTATGAACGAGAGCATCGACGCCGTGATTGTTCCTGAGACGCGATTACCAGAAATGGACATTGCATTCACCATGGAAGAACTGGAAGGTGCGTTAGTCGCTTCTAAGCGCATGTCATCGCCAGGTCCTGAAGGTATTATTTATAGTGCGTTGGGGCACCTTGGACAAAAAGCCAGAAAAGAACTCTCAACATGCTTCAACAACTCCTGCTCAGCTGCAGTGTTCCCCGAGAATGGAAAATAAGTCGATTAATACCACTTTTGAAATCGGGAAAATCACCAATGGACCTGACAGCGTGTCGCCCTATTGCCCTCGCAAGCTGCCTTGGAAAAGTGATGGAAAGAATGGTTCTATTTCGTCTCGAGTGGCACTTGGAACTATACACCAAATACCCTTCTTGCATGGAAGGCTTTCGTCGAGGCCGCTCCTTCATCGACTGTGTCTTTGACTTATCGACATTTGTTCAACAAGAACAAAGTCGCAAGCGCATATCAGTGGCACTCTTTCTTGACGTGAAGGGTGCATATGATAATGTAGCTCACGATGCCATCCTCACTTCTCTCGCAGCAATGGGCATTGGTGGACGAATGTTTCAATAGATAAAAGATTATATAACTGGCAGGGGTTTCTTTGTGCAAACATATGAGGTTACAACTGCTGAACATTACACCTACTGCGGAGTACTTCAGGGAAGTTTTTTAAGCCCTTCATTGTTCAATGTTGCCCTCATTGGTCTGGTGACGGTTCTGCCAAAATCGGTGTGCCTATCCATATACGCCGATGATATTTGCCTCTGGAGTGCGGCAGTTACTCGCCCTCGGGTGCTTGAACGAATACAGCCGGCAGCAACCCTCGCAACAGCCTACCTTCAGAAACAAGACCTAACTATATCAACAGTGAAGTGCGCGTTCATGGCGTTTACACGCAAACCAATGACGCCATACCCTGCTTACATCAATGGGCAGAGTGTCAAATATGCACGGCCGCATCGTTTCCTGGACATAATATTCGACAGAAGTCTTTCGTGGAGCCCATATTGTGCGTACTTGAAGATGAGACTGCTATCTATTGCGCATATAATGAAAGTCATGTGCGGGAAAGCATGGGGAACTTCTGTGGCCTCCATGCTACAGCTGTACAGGGCCCTATTTCTGGGTCTATTGCACTACAGCTTGCCGGTACTGACTAACACTTGCAAATCGAATACTCATTCATTAGAGAGTTTGCAGGGTCAGGCACTGCGTATCTGCCTAGTACTGCCCCGACGCGCTCCTACTTATGCCACAATCATGCTTGCCAAAGACCATCCGGTCAGGATATATAGAGTTGTGGATTGCCTCAGAGTGCACATTCGACATGCTAGCCGTGTCCCCGACCACGTCTTGGCCCTTCTACCTTCCGGAAGACCACGTGCTACGTTTTCAGACGTCATAGCCAAGCACCTAAACAGCATTCCATCAGGATATACGCCAGCTGCGAGAATGGCATGTCCTTTGTGGTGCCTCGACCAGCCGCAAGTACGTCTAGAAATTCCGGGAATCAAAAAGAAAAGCAATCACTCCAGAGTAGCATTGAAGCAATTGATTGATATGTGGAGGTTAACGTCCCAAAACCACTATATGATTATGTGAGACGCCGTAGTGGAGGGCTCCGGAAATTTCGACCACCTGAGGTTCTTTAACGTGCACCCAAATCTGACTACACGGGCATACAACATTTGCGCCTCTATCTTAGATGCAGCCGCCGCAGCCGGGATTCGAACCCGCGACCTGCGGGTCAGCAGCCGAGTACCTTAGCCACTAGACCACCGCGGCAGGGCAGCATTGAAGCAAGCAACACTGCTATTATTACAAGAGTTGTACTTAGACCTAACGCAGATATACATTAATGATTCCGTCTCGTCCAGCAGCTCATCAGGTGCCGCTGTAATTCCGGCTGCAGCAATGACAATAAAGTTTAAGTTGTCACATATGACTACATCTACGGCATCAGAGCTTGCTGCTATAAGGGCTGCTTTACAATATCTCGTTCAAGAACGTCCAGGAAAATTGGTCATAATCGGTGATTCGAAGGCAGCACTTCAGAGTTTGCAGTCTGCCATGCGTAGGAGGAGTCATGACCAATTGGTACAAGAAATAAGACATTGCCATCATGAAGCTCTAGCACGAGGGCATGATATTAAATATCAATGACTGCCTGGACATATCGGTATTACCGGAAATCAATTAGCCGATGATGCAGCCCGCTCGCCCATGAAGGAACCCGTGTAGTCCCGATTTCTCTATCAAGGAATGATGCAGCAAGACAACTTTACCTGCTGGCTCGAGATCTCACACGCACGTTCTGGTCGTCTACCAGCTTCCAAAGGTGTAACTTTCATGAACTGGATCCTTCGCTCAAACTAAAGCTACCATCACAACTTTCCCGCTCCGATGTGACACTGTTATGCCGGCTTTATTTGGGTGTTGCATTTACAAAGGTGTGCTCCTTTCGCATTCGTATGGCAGACACTCCTACATGCGACTACTGCAGAGCTGAAGAGACCATCGAACACGTCCTGTGCAGCTGCGCTTGCTACGACACATAGCGATGCCAGCTGCGGAAGGTTTTGAATCAACTTGACCCAGGACCATTTTGTGTGCAGAAGATACACGGACCTTGGGCATCTGCCTCAGTTGCGCAGAAACCAACTAAAGCACTGCTACTTTACCTAAAGTCAACAAACCTGAGCGACCGCCTGTAGACTGTGTGTGCTCCCCGAGTGTGCTCGTGATTGTGTATACCTTCTCATTCCTCTGCAACCTCTTTTCTCCCCTTCATCTCTTCCCCAGTGCAGTGTAGCAAACTGGATGTGTGTGTGGTTAACCTCCCCACCTTTTCTTGCATCTTTATCCCTCTCTCTCTCTCTGAATAAATATTAGCATGTGGTTGCACATAATGCCACCTTTCAAATTTAATTTCTTTTTCAAAACTCAGCTTGATACGTTTGTGATCCCTACCTAAGCTTCTGGACCCATATTCAAATATGTTCATCACCCTTAGCCGATCATGCATGGTATGTGACAATATTGCATAATTTATCGTCGACTGCCGACTTCCCGCCTCCCTCGTTATCTGCCCTTCGCATTTTTCGGTGCTGTTGCAACTGATAAACTACGCCTTTCCCAAATCCATCAGCATTCTGCCTGCTGGGTCAGTATATGCATCCATATCTATGTGCGCATTCATATCTCCTGATATAATTACGTCGCACTCTTCACCTAGATCGTCAATGTCATTTTCTATGCACTCCACCAATTGTTGGTTTTGGTCTCTAGGTTTCGCCCCTATCCACAAGCATACAATACTAAGGAGCGTCATTTGCCCTGCCACTTTTTCTTTAGGCATAAATGTTTCTTGCACTCCTGCTTGACCATTTGTTAGTCTGTACTTTTATGAATGAATGCCCCAATGCAACCCCCCATTCTGCGGCCTTCTGTTCTATTATAATATTCCTATGCATTGTCGTAGTCCGGATTGCTAGGTGGTTGTTCCATGTCCCTAAGATTTGTTTCCACAAAATCATATACCATCGGCTTCTCTTCCCTTAGCTGCTCTTTCATCTCTTCCCACTTCAACCTATTCCTGCCACCCTCTATGTTAGTATTCCCTCCGTATGAATCAGCTCGGCCCTCGTGACTGCGTCGATTTATGCCCCGGACTCTCTGTGTCTTAGATATTGGTATCACTTCGGAATCCAATATGTCTACACCATCTGTCCAAACGTCCCCCTAGTTGTTTTCCTCGTTACTAGTTATCCTGGACCCCGAAGGGCCCACGTGCCCCCCAAAAAGCTACTGCGCGTTCTACAAGTCGCCAACCCACCTCATGACCTAGTCTCCCATCGAAGAAAATTTTGTCTCGTTGCAAACCACCCGACCTTTGCACCTCCCTGTTTATTTCTACCACCTCAAAGCCTTCTTCTCGACTCATCCGCGATATCTCTTCGTTTGCGTTGACAACCACTCTTTGCAGGTTGGTGTCACCTACGTTACTAGATTAGCTTCAATTTGAAAGCTCCGCGTCGGCGCGTGACCCCTTTTCGTCTCCCGCCGCCAGGTGGCGCACCCGACGCGCTCGGTGGGAGACGGAAGTATACTCTCCGTATGAATGAGCTCGGCCTTCGTGGCTACGTCGATTTCTGCCCTGGACTCTCTGTGTCTTAGAAATTGGTACCACTTCGGAATCCTAAATGTCTACACCACCTGTCCAAAAGTCCCCCTAGTTGTTTTCCTCGTTACTCGTTATCCTGGACCCCGAAGGGCTCGCGTGCCCGCCAAAAAGCTACTGCGCGTTCTACGAGTCACTGTCTGCGTGTGGTTCGGACTGTCACGGTGGGTGGACGTGTTTTTTTGAGCGCTCCCGATCGACCTCGCAGATCAGTGTTTTTGCATGTTTTGACCTTGTCTTTATAAATGTAAGGCAGCAGTTGAAATCTTCGTAGGACTTATTGTATGGTATGGCTTTTTCGGGGGCCAGTCACCTGGTATTTATTAGTTAGGTCGTGTGTGTGTGTGTTTGAATTTTTGTTGTTGTTTTTGTTTCCTTTTGCCACCCCGTGGGGGAGTTTCGCATACATTGAACATGCAAATTTTTGTAGTAGAGCTTGGACTTTCTTTTTTTTTGTAGAGCACGGATCGAGTTTAGTAATTATCGAGTATAGGAACAACTGGTGTCAGAAAGACATGGATAAAAAGACTGTAAAGTGTTCAGGATGTGGAGTGGGTTTGAAAGTGGACCCAAGTGTAGAAGCGGATGGAGAAGATGATTTGATTTGTGGGGTTTAACGTCCCAAAACCACTATAGGATTATGAGAGACGCCGTAGGGGAGGGCTCCGGAAATTTTGACCACCTGGGGTTCTTTAACGTGCGCCCAAATCTGAGCACACGGGCCTGATGGAGAAGAGGCTGACGCGAAGTGTAGGTGATGTGAGGTCGAAAAAAAATAGAGAAAATGATGGTTGCCCAGAGTGAACTGCTGATAAGAATTGCCGAGCTCGAGATCGCGTTGGCGACAGAGCAAGAGAAACGAGGACAATGGGAGAAAGGCTGCATTCCGCCGAGGAAGCACTAGCCAAGGTTAAAAGAGGAGCGGCCTACGGAGAGAATAGTAGGGAACGGGTAACCAGAACGGCGGAGACGAAAGAGCAAGCAAGTTTGGGAAAAACAGGCTCAGCCGGTTCAATAGTTGCAAGGCCCAGCTTCAGCGAAGTAGTGGTGGGGCTGGGAGGGGACAAAGCAGCCGGCGTCACAGGTGCAGGACACTCCAGCTGAAAAGTCACAGCATGTGATAATCGCCGGGGACTCGAATTTAAATCGATGTAGAAATATCAGCCGTCATGCAGACATTGCAGAATCAGGGCGTAAATGAAGTATATATAAACATCCTGGGAGAAATCTATAGATCAACTGCTACCATAGTGCTTCATAAAGAAAGCAACAAAATACCAATCAAGAAGGGTGTAAGGCAGGGGGACACAATCTCCCCAATGCTATTTACTGCGTGCTTACAGGAGGTTTTCAGAAGCCTAGAATGGGAACAGTTAGAGATAAGAGTTAATGGAGAATACCTTAGTAACCTGTGCTTCGCCGATGACATTGCATTGCTGAGTAACTCAGGGGACAAATTGCAACTCATGATTACGGAGTTAGACAAGGAGAGCAGAAAGGTGGGTCTTAAAATTACTCTGCAGAAAACGAAAGTCATGCACAACAACCTCGTAAAGGAGCAGCACTTCGAGATAGGTAATAGTGCACTTGAAGTTGTAAAAGACTATGTCTGCTTAGGGCAGGTAATAACGGCAGAGCTGAACCACGAGATTGAAGTAACTAGAAAAATAAGAATGGGGTGGAGCACATTCGGCAAGCACTCTCAAATCATGACAGGTAGATTGCCACTATCCCTCAAGATAAAGGTATATAACAGCTGTATCTTGCCGGTGCTTAGCTACGGAGCAGAAACCTGGAGACTTATAAAGAGGGTTGAGCTTAAATTGAGGACGACCCAGCGAGCAATGGAAAGAAAAATGGTAGGTGTAACCTTAAGAGACAAGAAGAGAGCAGAGTGGATTAGGGAACAAACGGGGTTAAGGATATCATATTTGAAATAAAGAAGAGGAAATGGACAAGGGCCGGGCATGTAGCGCGTAGACAGGATAACCGCTGGTCATTAAGGGTAACTAACTGGATTATCAGAGAAGGGAAGCGGGTTAGGGGGAGACAAAAGGTTAGGTGGGCAGATGAGATTAAGACGTTTGCGGGTATAAATTGGCAGCAGCAAGCACAGGACCGGGTTAACTGGCAGAACATGGGAGAGGCCTTTGTCCTGCAGTGGACTTAGTCAGGCTGATGATGATGATTATAATGACAGAAGCCATCAAAGAGAGGGTAAGAAGGGACAAGAGGGTTGCAGTAGGGGCGTTCCCAAGACGCAAGCTGGAAGCAGTTATGAGGCAAGCGAGCGCAAAACTCAAAACTACAGCTGATAAACGAAACCTCGCGATAGTTTCAGGTGGTTTAAACGATGTCTTAAATGAAGATACACCAGGACTAGCAACTACACTGGCGAAAGGCGTCGATGACATGCGCGCCACTTCCCCTGAGGTAGAAGTAGCGATACGCACGATACCGGAGGTACAGGTGCGTGATAGCAACGTGCAAAGAGTGTTTGTCAACGCAAACTGAGAGATACGGCGGATGAGTCGAGAGAAAGGCTTTGAGGTGGTGGAAATAAACAGAGAGGTTCATAGGTGAGGTGATGTTCAATGAGACAGAACTGATTTCGATGGGCGACTAGGTCATGAGGTAGGTTGGCGAATTAAAGGACGCGCCGTAGCTTTTTTGGGGGGCACGCGGGCGCTTCGGGGCACAGGATAGCTAGTAACAAGAAAAACAACCAGGGAGACTCTTTCACAAGTGGTATGGACAGATACGACTCCAAAGTGGCACCAGCATCTAAGATAGGTAGAGTACGGGGCCGAAATAGACGTAGCCACGAGCGCCGAGCCAATTCAGACGTAGGGCATATCAACATGCAGGGTGCCAGGAACAGGCTGAAGTGGGAAGAGATAGAAGAACAGCTAGAGAAGGAGAAGCCGATGGTATACGGTTTGGTAGAAACACATCTTAGGGACATCAAACAACCTCCTAACCATCCGGACTACGCGTGGGAATATTGTAATATAACAGAAGGCAGCAGAAAGGGGGTGGTATTGGGGCATTCATTCATAAAAGTACAGACTGGCAAAGGGTCAAGCAGAAGTGCAAGGAACATTTATGGCTAAAAGGGAAAGTGGCAGGGCAGATGACACTCCTTGGTTTCGTGTACCTGTGGATGGGAGCAAAGGCCAGAGAGTAAAACCAGGCAATGGTAGAGTGTATATCAAAGGATATTCAGGAGTTAGGAGGAGAGTGCGAGATAATTATACTAGGAGATATGAATGCACACATGGAAGATATAGTTGGGTAAGCCAACCCGACAGGCAAAATGATCATGGATACGTGTGAAAGGCTAAACTTGATCATTTGCAACAGTACCGAGAAGTGTGAAAGGCAAATAACATGGGAGGTAGGAAGGCTGCACACGATGATAGATTACGCACTGATGTCACATAGGATGTATGATAAGCTCAGGGGAATGCACATAGATGAAGGTGGCTCCAGAAGTCTGGGTAGGGATCACAAACGTATCAAGCTAATTTTTGAAGAGCAGTGAAAGTGGGAAGGATACAAAATGAGCAACTACTGGAAAATTTTCATTCAGAAAGGCAAATCGAAATAGCCACTAAACAAATTCAGAAAGTAATCACTGAGGATAATAAAACAGTGTGGACATACACAAATCTAATTAGACTGTTTGAGTTAGAGCTTGCTAAGGCACGTGACAAGTCACCCCAGAAAAGAAGACACAAACCCAAAAGCTGGTGGGATGAGGAAGTTAAGAGAGCCATAGCAAAACATCAGAAAGCCTCTAAGGAACACAGACATGCTAAGCAGCGGGGTGAAGCGACAGATGATGTTGAAAGAAAATGGGAAGCCTTTCCAAGTTGTAGAAGGGATGCATCCCATCTGATCAATGAAAAGATTAGAAGAAACGGAGCGCAGTGGCTGGCAGAATTACACAAAAAAGATAGAAAGGCAGCTGCGAAATTTTGGAACCGTCTAAACTCCCTAAAAAAGGAGACGAGCGTAGAGCAGAGGTTCATAACTACAGCTCAAGGTGCTAGGCTAGAAGAGGATGAAGCTATTGAATATATAAGAACAAGGGTGACAGAAATATTTCAAAACAGAAGTGCTTTATGCACCACAATAGACAAAGATAAATTAATCAGCGCTATGGCTACATTTTCACAACAAGAGTGGGAAAGGGCTGAGAAAAGGGTTCCTAGTAGTACATCAACCAGCCCAGATGGCATTCCAATTATGCTGATTAAGACATTAAGTCCAAAGACTAAGCAGGCTTTGAGAGAGGCAGTGAGCAAAATAATAATTGATGGAAAAGTTCCCGATGAATGGAAACTTGTCAGAATGAGCATGATCTATAAAGGTTAGGGGAAAAAAGCTGACATAAACAAGTACCGTCCTATAACAGTGACATTAGTGACCTACAGGCTGGCGATGCAGATTATTAGGGAAATACTGCAGGCATGAATAGAGGATGAGGGGGTGCTGGGGGAACTGCAGAATGGGTTTCGGAAACACAGGAGGTTGGAAGACAATTTGTTGTCACTGACGCAGTGCATCGAAATAGCAGAAAAAGAACACAGGCACCTGTAGCTAGATTTTTTGGATATCAATGAAGCGTACGAGAGCGGGGTTCCATAGGACTTGTGGGGAATACTGGACACACTAGGTGTGGAAGATGGAGTCACTAATATTTTAAAGGATATCTTCAAAAGTAACAAGTCAGTTATAAAGTGGGAAATTAGGTATCCAAGCCTGCAGAGATACAACAGGGGCTTAGGCAGGGGTGTCCTTTGTCACCCTTGTTATTCATGATGTACCTACAAGTATTAGAGGCCAAATTAGAGGAATGTGGACTGAGTTTCAATTTCTATTTCGTCAAACAAGGAAAACTCATTGAACAGGCACTACTAGCATTGATGTACGCAGATGATATAGCGCTAATGGCCGACAACAAGGAAGATTTGCAGATATTGGTGGACATCTGTGGTAATGAAGGAGATAGGTTAGATTTTAGATTCAGTAAGAAAAAATCTGCAGTCATGATTTTTAATGACAAAGAAGGTAGTGAGCTTATAATACAGGACGTCACGCTAGAGATAAAAGATAAATACAAATATGTGGGCGTATGGATAAGCAATGGGGCCGAGTACCTAAGGGAACATGAAATATACGTGTCGACTAAAGGTAACAAGAATGCAGCAGTAATGAGAAAAGAGGGCACTGTGGAATCACAATAGGTATGATGTTGTGAGAGGAATATGGAAAGGGGTCATGGTTCCTGGTCTGACGCTCGGCAATGCGATCTTTTGCATGAGACCAGAAGTTCAAGCAAGATTGGAAATAAGCAACGTGGAATAGGTATGTTTGCCTTAGGAGCTCACGGGAATGCACCAAATCAGTGAATACAAGGTGATATGGGATTGACATCATTTGAGGGCAGGGAAGCTAGCAGCAAATTAAAATTTGTGAAGCGATTGAGAGAAATGGGGGGGAGCGCTGAGCTAGGAAGTTATTCAGCTACTTGTACATGAATGATGTCGATACAAAATGGCGGAGGCGAACCAGAAAATTCACTGGTAAATACTTGGAAAACAGCAGGGGGCCAAACCAAAAAGAATTATTGGTTAAGAAGAAGGTGAAGGAAGCTGAGAGTGATATGTGGAGAATCGGCATGATTAGGAAGAGCGCACTAGAGATCTATCAAGCTTTAAGCAGGAAGTAGCCAAGGAAAAGATCTATGATAATACTCGGGGTAGTTCTCTACCATTTGAGGCCTGAACAGAAGTATTGTGAACAAAGACATATCGGGCCAAATACGAAGGGGTAGACACGGTATGCAGTGCGTGTGGAGTGGAAGAAGAAACTGCCGAACACTTGATAATGTTCTGTAAAGGGCTTCACCCTGTAGTTCAGGTTGATGGCGCAGAGTTTTTCAAAGCACTGGGGTTTAGGGACAGTGAGGGCAAAATAGGCTTTAAGCGGGTATAATTAACTAGAAGGAGGTTATCTGATTGGTGGCTAAAGTCAAGGCCCGAGTGAAAATTGAACCCTTCGTTGCAAAGTGCGAATACTCAGCCTCACTATTTAAGAAAAAAATAAATCTAGTTTTTGGTTCATTAAGTATAACGGCTTGGTGGCTCTAGCCACCACCCGATCTAAAGGGTACAGCCATATCCATCCATCCAACCATCCATCCAGCCCGGCTTCCCGGCTCGTTGAAGCGCTTTGCGCGAACCACTTTTTGTTGGTGTTGTTGTGGTGTGCTTTGTTCCTCATGTTCGAGTCGTCTGACGTTATAAGTGGCTTTGTATCGTGATCTGCCGCGTTGTTTCGTAACCGGCTGCAAAAGCGGTTACGATTCTCAAAGATCTGCCGAGAAGCGGCATTTCTTCTGGGCGCCTAGAGATTCTTCACGTCTCCAAGTGTGGCAGCGTGCGATTCCACGACTGGACAAGCAGCTCACAAGTTCTTGCGTTGTGTGCGATCTCCATTTCGAGGACAGTGTCTTAGTGAAAGAGTTCGTGCACAACAAAAACGGGAACGTTGTTATCATTCCGCGCGACAATATGGCGCTCAAGGATGACGCTGTTCCCCGCTTGTTCTCGAACTGCCCTACATACCTTTCGAAACCGGCGCGGAAACGTAAGCAACCAGCTGTGTGGAGGGCACCTCCCGTTAATGTGTGCAAAAGGCAAGGTGATGGCGATGTTACAAGCCTGTGTGATGATGGAAGTAACTCCCCTGTGTGTGGAGCTATCGCGTCGCTCTAAAGCGAGCTCATGGATTTGACAAAAACAAACCAGACAATTCAAGGCTGGTCTCTTGAAGTTGTTGACGCCAGTGTTGTTCGGTACAAGCTCAAAATGGAAAATGCTGTGCCTAGGGTTGATAAGGCTGTTGTAGTGTCTAGGACACTTGCTGTTTTTGTGAGCGCCAATGGGCGACTTGTGCCGTCTGTAGTGTACGCCAAAGATGAAAAATGTTGACGTGAAGACAGTTGAAGATTTTAAGTGTTTACTTGGGTATGTAGAGAAATTGAAGTTCTGTGAAGCCTGCCCTATGAAATTGTACCCTTCTAAATAGCAAAGCTCAGTGGCCACTCAGGATGGCAACACATGGCGACGATAAACGTGCGCAACTCTGTCCTTAAATTCCACGTGTCATGAATGCAAGCTGCTAGGCAAGTTGTTTTCGCAGTGCAAGAACAGGCAAAAACAGAGTAAACCTAGTCAGAAGAGCGCTCAGATGAAAGTGCTACGGCGCAAGACTATTCGTGCTACTTTGAAACGAGAAAAGGCAAGGCAGGATATTCTCCCTATGAAGAAGCAGCTCCGCAGACTGTCGGATTCAAAGAATAATGAAGTTCTTCAAATACTTCCAAGTAAGCAGCAACTTGTGTTCAAAACTGCCTTCATGGTAGCAAAAGAAAAATGAAAGCTTGAAAGGTGCTATAACCAAGAGTGGCTGATGACGTGCCTCCTTATTCAAATCTCCAGTTCGAAGGCATACAGTTTAATATCTGATATGCAAATGCTGCCACTTCCAACTAAAGCGCGATTGCGTCAAACAATCAGTAGAATACCATGTATATATGGCTACAACGAAGTAGCACTGAGGTGCGTCGAGGAGCACCTAAACGGCAAGAGCCATCTGAGGCGTTGTGGTGTGCTTCTCGTTGATGAGATTAAACTAAAGCAGGCCGTAGCATTCAATAAAGCCTCCTACAAAATGGATGGATTTGTGGACTATGATGATGAGCAAGCGACAGGCATGGATAAGCTTGCAGATCATGGGCTAGTACTTATGTATGTCCCGCTTTTTGAAGACTGGGTACAGCCTATTGCTACATTGGCCACCAAAAGACCTGCACCAGGAAAACTCCTGTCCGAGATTGTAATCTGTGCTGTCATACAACTTTATAAACATGGTGCTTCTGTGCTAGCCATCATAAGTGATGGAGCTGGCAATCACCTGTTCATGTAGAGCCAGCTCGGAATATCTGGAAAATTGGATTGTGCATGTCAATTCATCGAGCACCCCTTGGAACTATCGCAGAATATCTATTTTATCTGTGATATCGTGCATGTCATCAAGTGTATCTGAAATCACCTAAGAAACACACCTACGGAATGGTAAGAGCGAATGGCGCACTACAAATGAACAAACCTTTAACTACATGTTCTCTCTCTTTCAGGCGGGTGATCATCAAATCAATTTTCAAGATTACGTTACTCTTTATGAAACAGAGAATAACAAGCAACTGCGAGTGGTGCCCAAGCTGACAAGAGCTCATGTGGCTCCCGACAACCTCCGTAAAATGACTGTCCGTCTTGCTACGTAGGTATAGTTCGCCTGTTAATCAATGCATGATATTCGCCTGCAAATTTTGAAGAGATATGTGCTCCTTTATGAAAAAGAAAATTTTTCATTCATCCAACAGCAGCACGAAACCATAAAAGAAATATTTTTCTCACTTTCTCAGAATCGCAGCTTCAGTAAACCAGGACAAACTTTAATAAAACTACGATGCTGTCTGTGAGGTTTATTTTATTCGCAATTGTCCACCTAACAGTAAACAAAGCTGCAACTCAAATGAGATGCTTGTCCAGCTTGCGGATTTCAACAGAACTGATATGCCAAGCATTTCTTTGACAACTCTTCAGCCGTTCTACATCACTTCGAATCAAAGTGTACCGAGAAGCAAAAGTGCCAGGCTTCGAACAAAGCGAAGGAACAGAAGCATTCACCGAAATTATCAATAACCTTTTTGATGCCTTGAATGTCAAGTTGCCGTCCCAAGGAATCAGACCGGGCTCAGAAAAAATACAGGCGATGAATCTGCTTCTTTTATTTGCTTTATCATCTCTTTGGCTCGTGTTAAATCAGTTCAAATTTCTGCTATAACTTTTGCTCATATTCCTCTTTATGTCATTCATCTTTAGGCCATCAAAGATTTTTGGCTCCTTATTATGATCGAGAGAAATGCTGTCTGCACTTGCCTGAAGCTTTTTGCTTCACAGATGACGACAGAGGTTATGCGGGTAACTTTCCTGTGAACACTTGACATCATTGAATACTTGTTAGGCCAGGGTGCTCACAATATTTTGACAGCTAAGCTTAACCAAGATCCTCAAGAGGTGAGTGCAAAAGCTGTGTTTATCCAAGTTCAATAGAACTGTGAGATTTCTTTTACTTTTTTCGGCGCCGCTTCGGATTAGTGCGCTCATTTGGTGGCGATGATTCATATCCAACAGTCGTCAACTTCACACAAATATTCCGACTTCTGAGTTTGTACACACCGATCAAAAGAGCTCTGCGCGGGATCATGGAAGGCGCGCCAAGTGCGGTGCTTGTTGGTGTTCAAGATACCTTGGGAAGGACGAAAGAAGACGGTAGCTTGAATAAGGCCAAGTTGCGTGTTACGATTCAGGCTAGGATGCGTGACTTAACCACAGGGCCAGGGGACTCCCACCAGCAAGAAGACAGCGACCACGTTGATTTGAAAGAAGAAGTAAACGAGAGCATCCTGTACTATTTGTCAGTATACGTGGTTCATAAATTCACAAAAACCACCTCCTGCTCTTCGTGCATAGGAGACATAAGCTCCACTGAGCCAGATGTAGGCAAAGATGCTTACCTCACTATTTATTGTAGCTTCAGGTAAGGGTCTTTGAAAAATCCCTCGAGAAAAATACTGCACATTGTGAAAATTGTGAACGGCACTGTTTCACATTCCTTGGGCGGTGATCAAGTTACATCAGACATCTTTTGGGACGTGCTTGATGAGCTTGAGATGGCGAACATCGATCGTCTTGGATGCGTGAAGCATGAGGCTGCCTTTACATGCCAGGTGCTCAATTTTATTATAGTTACCAGAATTCACGTCTACGCTAGGGATGTGAATTGTCGCCTTGAGAATAGCGAGAAAGCCACCGTGGCAAATAAAAAGGCCTGTTTGCTGTGGATAAATGCGTCATCCATGGCTAAGTGGGAACATAAAATGTTTTGTACTTTTACAGAGCAATACATCACTTTGTTGAATCAAAGCACAATCTCTCTTTCATTCATTTGTCTAGACTCCCGAACAAGCAACAAATACGCGAAATGAACGCGGAGTCTCGTAACTAACGCAAAGACAGGAAACATCGCTGGCTATGTTCTCAAATAAACAACTTCACTAGGAGACACCAAAATAACAAACAACATAGGCTATTTTTGTGTTGAGCAGTTTAACTGGGCATATAACGCGCAAATACAGCTGAATAGCACGTCAGTCTATACCCTCGCATTGCTCTTCGCATTACCGCAGATGTGTAGTTAAGGTAGATTATTCGCCATGCCTGACGTCTGCACTTCAATCTTATCGCGGAAGAAATAAAAATTGACCTGTTGCAAACGAAACCCGCTCGAAGCAGGCGGCCGCAGACAGCAGAGCAAAGGCAAGCGAAGGCGGTTTTAGAGCCAAGAGAGGTGGCAGTGCTGCCCCGCGAGAGGAGACAGAAAGGGAACCCATTCGCGCGTGCGGCCTGGGCGGAGCTTGCAAACTGAAGTAATCTGGTTACGTTGGGTGTAACGTACCGGTACTCCTGGTATCGCTCATATTACTACTTGTCATCTCACTACATGCCATCGACACCTATCGCCAGTGTGATCGCTAGTCCTGCCATATCTTGACTTAAGACATCGTTTAAACCAGCTGCAATTATCACGAGTTTTCATCCATCAGCTGTAGTTTTCAGTTTTGGGCTCACTTACCTTATGACTGCTTCCAGCTTGCGTCCTGGGAAATCCTGAACCAAAGTGTCACTTGCACCTCTGAGGCCAGCTGCACACTTAACCAAATCTCACCCTTAAGGGTGTAAATGAGCTTGTCGCCAGACGAGCACCCTTTGCTCCCTATGGGGTGTTCAAAAATAGGTGCTGAGAAAGGGTGCAGAGCAAAAACTTTAAAGGGTGTAACGAGTGCACCCTTTAAATAAAGGTGCTCTAATGTCATAACACCCTTTCAAATGGGTGCTGGAAGTGTGCTCCACATCGACGTACCAGTGGGCCAAATCTAGAATTGATGCTGGAGATGGCTAAAAATGCAGATTGTTGTACACTCTGTAGACCATGCTGAGTGACAGCCGACATACGGTTTGTTAGTACTTGAACACATGTAATAAGTCGTCCAATCCACCCTGAACACGTGCACCATGCACGCGGCCGGCCCTCCATAGAGTGCCTTCCGCAGGCGCTTATGAAACTAGCACTAAAACACAGTGACAGCTCTAGGTGGGGCTTTTGCATCATCGTATTTTAAAGCACAGTGTCTCTGCAGTGAAGCTACTGGTAAGTTGGCTGCAGTGTTTTGCTTTCTCTATGTGTAGGCAAATAGAGAATCTGGCACTGCTATCGAGAAGTGCTGCAATCGTGCCTTACCTTGTCCAGGTGCTGTTCCTCGTGTTTTTGTTTTTTGCTGCTGTGGATAGAATAAGCTGCACTTACTGTGCTTCTTAAGAACAGTGTCGAATTTTAGATAAGCTTGTACTGTTGCAAAAGGAAAGTTAGCTTCACCACAAAGACGGGGCGATTTGGTGAAGCCGCCGTTCTCCAGCAGTCAACAAAGTAGAGGTCCCACTTACAGCTGCCTGTACGTTTGTGTACTAGTTACCAAAGTGCCCTCGAGAAGCGCTCAGCAGAGTGCCGGATGCATGGTGCAATGTTCAAGGTGGAAGTACACAATATATAAGTATATACATACATTAAAGCAAGCTATAATGAATAAATATGTGTGTTTCAATAATCATGAAATTGATCCCAGAGTGCGTATATGGCTTGTGCTACCTATTTTTGGTCCAGAATAAATGTAATCTATTCAAGGCCCCTTCCTTGCACATTGCATGCACAATTTATGGATGCTTGGTCACCATACAGACATGCATGCCTGCAAACTAAAAATTCACAAGTTTCGAATACTGGTGATTATTTCAAAAAACATATACTCACTTTGAAAGACACACAGATAATATGCACTAAATACAAAACCTTACCACATTGCACTCTTTTAAATTATGTGTAGCACACGTGAGCTTTTATGCACGTGAGAATGCAAGATACTAGGCCCCAACAAAAATTTATGACAAATAAATTAACATGATGCAAATAGTCACTATTTTATTGTACAAAGCATACAACCCAAAAAGATTGACAATAGTAAAGATGAGCTATGACCTTCTGAATTGATTGTAATGGTGAGATCTTTGTCTGTGAGGATCAATCTTGTGTTCAAATCTTTTTGTTTTGAGTAGACATCTTTTTGTGACGAGACTTCTTTTTAACTTTTAACATTCTGACTTCCCTCTTTGCATAGTGGGTAACAAATAAATTATTTAGAACAACAAAATATAAGTTAGAGGCACCAGCGATTCAAAGGCGCTTATTGAGGGTGTTGCCAGTGCCCACAAAATTGAAAAAAATGGATAGGAAAGTAGGTGTGTGGTAAAACATGTGGGCTTATATAACATGCTTTGGTCATCAAGCTAAAAGCCTTGACTACAAACGTTCTCAAGGCTTATATACAGCTCTCCCTTTATAAATGTGTGTGTGTTTCTAAACTTGTGCGTTACAAAATCACAAATATTGGCAATGTAATGCAAGTGGTGTTGGAATAATATAGTGTGATTATTGAAACACTTGCACACCTCATCTTCAGCTGCCCAGGCGACTTTGGTTCCTTTTATATAAGTGTGGTCAGCGTGCTCCTTCTCTACAGCACATCCGCACCCGGAAGCCTAAAATAAAGACAGCAGTAATCACCAAGAGTTTCAAAAGACAGACTGTCCAAGATACAATATGCTTTGTCATGCTGGAGTGTTCTTAGTTCTATATAAGTAGAAGACAGCATCAATCCGCTTTGTTTTCAACGGAAAACTTGCTTGTTGGAGGTCCCCCTGGCAAAAAGCTGTGTAAACAACTTGACAGTACCTGGGGGCCTCCAGAGGGTAGCACGTACAACAGATTTCACATACAAAAACAAACAGCATAGTAGAAAGGAAATATATATACAAGAAACATCTGAGCAATGATTCAGCATGATGCACATGTGAAACATGAGTTAGGTTTGAGTAAAAAAGCTATTCATCAAGTAATTGCGCACATCCGAATTGTACAAACCGAATAAGGCACTGAAGTTAATTAGGGTTTTTAAAGAATTGTAAAGTACCAATAAGCAATATTCTAGTCTAGCTCTACAATAGTGTGTCATGTATGTAGTACTACAGGTTTTCCTGCTTAATTTAATCCGAGCGCCAGCCAAATTAATCTAGGCGCCAGTCAATTTAATCCAGCCGCCACTCGAATTAATCCAGGTGTCATTCATTTTAATCAAAGTGTCACTGAAATTAATCCAACTGCCAGCCAATTTAATCCAGATGCCAGCAAATTTAATCCTAGTGACAATGGGAATTCAAAACCACCCAGAATTTTCGGGAATGCGTGGAGTTAATAGCTTTGGAGTGAAATTAAGAGGAAAAAAAACATGAATGAGTGACACAATGTGACTCGCGCGACTTCATCACGCCTATCACTCGCGTAAGCACTATTTACACCTTCAACATGCATATCAAAGGAAACGCCGTTCACACAGTAATAACTTCATGCCTATTAACTAGGCGAATGATCTCATCACGAGTGACTCAGGTAACGTTCTCACGCATACCACCAGAGCACACACTGTCTTGACCCTCCGTCATGCTTATCAAATGAAATGCCCTTGAAAGGGCAAGAGCTTGATACCCAAAACTCGGTCAAGCCACCGGATCACCAGTGACTCTGGGGACGTCATCACCCATATCACCCGCGCACGCAATTTACTACCCTGTCGACATGCATACCATACGACACGTCTTTAAGAGAGCAATAACGTGTTACCTATGACTCGGCAGACTGATTCGATCACTAGTGACACAGGTGCCGTCATCACGCCTATCACCCACGCACGCAGTGTCTAACCTGCCATTAGGTATACCAAACGAAACATCTTTGAGAGGCTAATAAGTTTAACGCTGTCAATCAGACTAGTGACGTGATCACTAGTGACTCGTGTGACGTCCTCGCGCCTGACACTCACGCACGCAGTGTCTAACCTGAGTTCATATATATCAAACGAAACGTCTTTGAGAGAGTAATAACTTGAACACTCTCAGTAGGTCTAGTGACGTCATCACTAGTGTCTGGCGTGACGTCATCTCGCCTAAGCCTCACACAAGCACTCTCTAATGCGCCTTCATGCATATCAAACAAAACAACTTTGAGAGGGTAATAACTTGAACGATGTTACTAGGCCTAGTGACTAAATCACTAGTGACTCACGTGACGTCATTACGCCATCACACACGCACGTGCTGTCCTAACCTGTCTTCATGCATATCAAACGAAACGTCTTTGAGAGAGTAATAACTTGAACGCTGTCACAAGCCAGTGACGTCATCACTAGTGACTCACGTGACGTCATCACGCCTATCACACACACACGTGGTGTCCTAACCTGTCTTCATGCATATCAAACGAAACGTCTTTGAGACAGTAATAACTTGAACGATGTCACTAGGCCTAGTGACGTCATCACGCCTATCACACACGCAAGTGGTGTCCTAACCTGTCGTCATGCATATCAGACGAAACGTCTTTGAGAGAGTAATATGTTGAACGCTGTCACTAGGCCTCGTGTCGTCATCACTAGTCTCTCACGTGACGTCATCACGCCTATCACACACGCCCGTGGTGTCCTAACTTGTCTTCATGCATATCAAACGAAACGTCTTTGAGAGAGCAATAACTTTGACGTTGTCACAAGGTCCAGTGACGGCATCACTAGTGACAAGCGTGACGTCATTTCACCTAAGACTCACGCAAGCACTCTCTAATGTGCCTTCATGTATATCAAACAAAACGTCTTTGAGAGGTTAATAACACCAACAATGTCACGAGGCCTTGTGACGTCATCACTAGTGACTCAAGTGACGTCATCACGCCTATCACACACGCACGCGTTGTCCTAACCTGTCTTCATGCATATTAAACGAAACGTCTTTGAGGGTGCAATAACTTGAACGCTCTCACTTGGCCTAGTGACGTGATCACTAGTGACTCGCGTGACGCCATCACACCTGACACCCACGCAAGCACTCTGTAACCTGCCTTCATGCATATCAAACGAAACGTCTTTGAGAGAGTAATAACTCGCACGCTCTCACTAGGCCTAGCGACGTTATTACTAGTGACTCATGTGACGTTATCACGTCTATCACACACGCGTGCCCTGTCTCAACCTGTCTTCATGCATATCAAACGAAACGTCTGTCAGACAGCAATGTCATACTTATGACTCGGCCAACCGACTTGATCACTAGTGGCTTACGTGACGTTTTCACGACTAACACTTATGCAAGCACTCTCTATTGTTCCTTCATGAATATCAAACGAAACGTCATTGGGAGAACATTAACTTGAAGGCCGTTGCAGACAGCGTCTGCTAGTAAAAATTTGACTTCTCACACTGCACAGCCATTCACCAACTAACCGCTATATGTGGGCACTAGATTGCGCGTTTCGAATTCAGTCAAAGGTGTTTTTACATGGCTTTTGTTTGACGCGATGCTTTTCTTGACTCGAGTAGATGCGATGGAAGCAACAACACCTTCAAGCAGCAGTAGCGTACAACCCAACATCAGCGTCCCACCACTCGTTGAGGGCAATGCTTCTCCTTCATTCAGTGAATAGGAATAATAAAGGCGAAATGTCAATTAAGCATTTTCCAAACCATACTCAATCACGCAACATTCAACCAATACCGTGACCTCTCTGCGACGCATTTACTCCAGCTCGACGTGTGGGAAGATGAAGGCGTCTTTTTTGTTGCTTCTCGTGTTTCATAGAATGCTTTGAAAATGCGGGCAGCCAGGCCGCACTACTGTGAACGGACAGGCGTTCTACACTAAACAGGCACGCTTATTGCAAGCACACTAACCTATAAGAAACTGCGTGGCGTAGAATGTAGAAAGGAAGGCACGAGTCAGGCACAGCATTGAACGGCGCATCAGCAAATGGTCACCTTCAAATAGCAATCGTATGTATCTCAAGTATGGGGACTGCCCTCAATCACAACAGATTTGTTTCACAGGATAACAAGATGAAATCTTAGTTGGGCCGAAGGAGTGGTAGACAAATCTTTTTGTAGCAAGTTTTGGAGCAGGCAGACCATGCGTCTTTTGCTTGATTAAGGTGGCGGTCCTACAGTCGCCATATTGCGAGTAGTTCTGGAAAAAACACCAGACGGCGCCACCAAGTCAGGACTGGAAGGCCAACATTTCGGAGGTGAACTGCCACACGTGTGCCGACGCGCCACACTGCATTACGAGGAGGTGCAAATCGCGCTGACACGGTTCGAAGAAATGAGGCACTGAGCAGGGGCTTTTTTTTTTCTCCCCTTCAACGACACCTGCATCTCCCTCCATGCTCATTAGCCCCTGACCCCTGCGGTCGCTGCTTTTCAAGAGATCCCTCATGTAGGCTGCGTAGCCTGCTTGGCCAGCTGCTCTATGTTCCATACATTGCCGGAATGCGGGGTTGAGTGAAAAACTTTATCGCGGATGTCACAACAATGTATACAATGGAGATCAAAACTTGGACTATGAGTATTCATGCGAGGTTCAACGAAACAGTTCGTTCTACAAATAATTGGGGTTGCTGTAGCATGATGCGGTTCGGTGGGACAGGAGAAGACAAATTATATTTGACTATGTATACTTCCTTCCCAGTATGACCTAAGCTTCCAAATTTTCAAAAGAAAAACAAATAAACGGGTAGTTAGGCAAATCGCGTGCTCAGAAGCGCGGCCGCTGTGACTCACGGTGCCCAACACGTGCCGACTGCATAATCATTAGTTTTCACACTATACGTAGCGTAATTTATTTCATTAGAATTGAAACTTCAGCAGGCTAGTATGAATTCATGTTTTGGTTGATGCAGCGTTTATTTATCTCGTTGCCGTACGCAAACCATCGGACTAGTCGACAAACTATCTTTATGACGAAAATGAAGCAATTACCTCTTGTGTGTCATATGAGCGAGACTCGCACATGCGTGGCCTGAATGGTCCAGGTGCGTTATTCCCTTGTCCAAGGAACGACTTCTCTATTCGCGTACGCTATTTCAACATCATTTTTTTTTCCTGTAAAGGTCGTGGCAATAACATGAAGAGTGATCGTTTCGCCCAAATCAGTTATTGACTGCAAGCTCGTAGATTCGAGGCCGTTACCTCAAGCTCTATAAACATCTCATGATAAAAACTGGGGCGGATTCACACAAACCTCCCAGGAGTGCAACAAGGGAGGGGAAGACTTATGGTACAGTGCATCTCCCATGCATCTTTCTACACAGCCGCTGCTTGTATTACTTCTATGTCGTACCCATTTCGAGTTCGTAAAGCGCATGCAAGGCAAAAACATGAGTACACAAATACAATAGTTGCAAAGGAGTTGAAGAAAAGGTCTTGTTGCACTGGATAAGGCTTTTGGATGCATGATTGGTCAATTCAAATAACTATGTCGGCTAACATATCTTCAAGCAACGAGTCTTAGTGTTGTGTATATGCTATGCAATGAAGGGCTGTCATGCAGTAAGCAAGATTGAGTCAATACACGTTGTTGTGACAATTTATTTAGTACGAAACGAGCGTCGGCAGCACTTGGTTACAGCCACGAAGACACCTGAACATCACACACACACAAAAAAGCCCGCAGAACTACAACGCATGCATTCAGAGAAATGTGAAATCGCACAAAGCAAAAGTACATATAATCACGACTTTCAGATGCGAACTTGTGACAGCAGAGAATGAAGGTGTATGTTTTATTATTATTTTCCGTTATCCTATATCACACACGAACTTTTTACAAATGTTCATTGGCGCTTCTGTGGTCATGTCTCTCGGTCATTGCTGCTGCAGAACGCACGTGAATGGCTGATGACACACCCGACACAAAGAAGTGAATTGCTACCTCATAGCTTGTTCGAGAGAGAGTCTTTGCTATCGTCAAATCTGAGCCTGCATCTGCCATTCGATATATACAAGGTCGTTCTCCTAATGTGCAGTTCTTTAGAGCGAAGCTCTTACGCACATACTGCTGCGTTGAGCGGCGGCGCCTGTTGGCGTCGTCGGCGTAACCAATAGAGCGAACAAGGACGAAAGAGAGCGAACGCGGAGTCTGCTGATGTCACTCGCCACTGGCCTCTAACCTCGCCTTCTTCCTCCGTCACGCTCGCTAGTCCCCCCCCCCCCCGTAGCAGCTCGCGCGCGTGCAGGGCTGGCACGTGCACTGCGGCTGGCTTCGCTTGTCGTAACGGGGCTGTCGGCATTTCGCTTGGTTCGCGACGCCTGCAATGCACAAAGTGGTATGCGTAACGCTCGAGCACTGGCAATTTGCGTGGAAATATGTAAATAGCTACAACTGCAGATGGCCGAAACTACAGACGCACTTGGCGTTGCCCCAACACGAAAGTGTGCTCAAAATCACCATTAGATAGCATCGTCACAATTGGTGAATTTCTTGACAGTGCACGCGCCCAGCAGTCCTACGACTCAAGGCGGTGGAAAATGTCCGAGTCGCCACTCTGCTTTGCCTCCTTGTTCTTCATCGAAGCTCGTTTAGACTGCTGGTGTGACTCAATTGCTTTCACATTCCACTGTGGTCTGCGTATGGGCATGCTGCGCGTAGTACGGGGATCTACAATTTCAGGTAACATGCAGTCTCTGTAAAATCTGATTAGTTGTGGAAGCATTCTGAATTTCCAAACGTCATTATCTCTTTCGATCCGCTGTACGTGGATGCCCTTCGACGTGCAGACGACGAAGTGGCAGAAACTTCTTTTAGTGATATGCAGCTGGCCTTGCACTTGGTAGAAATAGTTATGAGAGCAGCTCAATTTGGGTGGTTCGTGTACTTGGCTCCTTTGATTGTACTTTTTAGCTGCCTCGGATGGCTCCATGTCCTTCGCAGTGAATGGGCACTTCACCTCCACGATACCGTCGCTCGCAATTAATCCGTCTGGCGACGCCGCCAAGAATCCGTACTCTGGGTAAACAAATAATCCGCAAGGTTGCACAGCAGTTTCCCTTTCTTGCTCGTATAACCGGAGTGCAACACGTTCCTGTTGTCTTCCATGCTCAAGAGCGGCACTGGTGAAATTTTTCTTATAGAGCAGGGTCTTCACGAGCGTGTCACACGGTGTCCACTCCCTCCTTCGGCATACTACATAGAAATTCGACGCCGTTAGGCGCATGTTTCTTTCAAAATGCCATGTAGGATGATCAGCCTGTCCTCGAGTAGCCTTCTCAATTTCCATCTGCTGTTTCTCATTCACCTGCAGGCTTGCTAAAACAGCCCGTTCTTTCTCGGCATATTGCTCTGGTGGCATGTCTGGCTGCTGGCAATTCGGACCATAATGAATCATTGAGTCGTTCACCGTAGACTCCTTGCGCTTATGCTGCAGGTGGCCATTTTCTTCAAACAGTTTTCTTCTGAGAGACTCTTTGTTTGCTTTCTGAGCCGTCTTCTTGCTTGCGTAGCGCTTCAAGATGGCTGCGGGGCTCTTGCAGGTTACAGCCTTGGATGTGGTGCAGTGCCACTGTGGCCCCAGCTGAAAGCTGAGCCCAGCTCCATAACAGCGGTGTTCATAAGAGCCCTTTTGACATCTGTTAATCTGTTTACCACGAGATTGTTTGGCTACCAGTGCCATGACTGCCTCGGCAAGATTACTTGTATCATCTGTCACAAGACGGTCAGCTTTTTCGGCAATTATATTGGCAGCGGTAACTATTTTCATTTGTAGCACCTTAGGCATGCCATCATAAATGTTGTCACCTTTGGTGCCATCACAGAAGTAGTCTTTGCATCTGTCGTGGCAACCAAAAACATGTTTTGGGCCATTTATGAGGTCACCCGCAAGCTAGCGCGTAAGGTCGGCTTTCTGGTCACGCTGCTTTTGTGCAGTACCCTGTACATCTCTAAGAATGTTTGCGTAGTGCTTTATGGCCTTCCGTGCACCATTCTTTAACCGCTTAATCCTAGGGCCACTTAGGAAAGCTGAACTGCCCTTTGTTTCTTTGGCTATGCCATAGAGCCGAGTGGTGTAACATTTCACAACATGGTTTGCACATTCCCTCTTTTTTACAAAGCGCCCGTACTCCACTTTCGTGAGTATCTGATGTAAAACAGACGAATCCCCGTCCCCTATGAATATCCGGTATTCCACACCATGCATTTCCACGTTACTCTGGAAGCCTTCAACGATAATATCCGACTCCATTGCCCCTGAGCTTTGGTTCCAATTCTTGTAGCACACATGGTCTTTCTTGCCCTTTCCCGCCCTAGAATAGTGCTCACAGCTACTGCACAGCTTGTTTCGTACTCCTAGGTAGAGGAGCTTCTTCGTGCATTCTCCTATAATCACAGCGACACCAGAGTTGGCGGAATACCGGTGTCCATGACTGCGGTGTGACCACCCACCATCGACAATCACTGTAATATAGGGGGTTATGCCATCCTCACAGAAAGCCCCAGCTTCTTCCGCGAGTTTTTTTTCTTCTTTTCCGGCTTTTATCATTTTGTCAAAAAGGACGGTTTTCCAGCACTGCAACAAAACAAAAATTACAGCAGATTACAACGTCGAAATTGTTTTCACAATAGCGATGCCGCACTTTGTAATTGCGTCAATGCGTGAGTGAGCTTCTAGACAGGACGATTACTGGCTCACTTGTAATCCTGACATCTCATGATCAATCGTTTCATTGTATACGACGAAATGTTGCAGAGAAATTCTTATCGTGCCGTACTCCCGATCAAAACGCTTGCCATGCACGTGCCACTGTCGCTTCACGTGAATTTTACTAAAAATAAAGCGCTGTACATCCTCCATCGTCTTCAGAAAGAGAAAATAAATATTTATCAGCTTATTTACCTTTCCCAGGGACTCCTCCCGGCGTAGAAAAGCCCCTTTGCTCATAGCAGGAATTTCTATGACTGCCATTGCTTCCTCGAACTGCGAGTGGCCCGATCCGATACTCATGAATGCCCAAACAGCAGCATCATTGACTCCTACGTTTGCTTTGTCAGTGAGGGACGTTGGTTCTGTGACGGGGTCAGTCGTCAACTTTCTGATTTCCTGACATTCACTGCAGGTAAAAGTGAGCTCCGACCAGAGCCCCACTCTCCGTTCTTTCACGAGTGCAAAACGTCCAGTCAGCTTAGGACAGCTGTGGTCGTCGAGACTACGAACAGCGTTCACGAAATGGGCCAGCGACACAACTCGTCTTCCGGTGATGATCGGCTCCTCTGGTTGAGTTGTGACGCTTGTCTCCAGACTCAGGCCCGGCAGTGACTCTTCGACGATGCCGAAATTGTCCCAGTATTCAGACGTTGCGTCATCCTCTCTGGCAAAACCACTGTCGTCCAAGCATGGCGTACAGGCGGCGCTTTGGCGTTGCTCTCTGTTGCTCTCCGGCGAATTCACCTTCCTGAAAATTTTACAGGAAAGTACATCATGTGGTTAGTGAGCTAGCACCAGATGCACAGGGATCGTGGCAACTACACTTCCAAAGCTGGCATGAATAATAAGCTGGTGTGGTGAGGGACCGATGCAAAACTCAAAATAAAAGGGCGAGTCCTTTTCTCAGTCGGGATAATTACTGAAAAGAATTTCTCCCGACAGTCGTCTACTATGGGTTGCTTGAATGTCGATGAAAGGCAAGATAGACGATACAGGTGTTTGTGCTGCCTTCCTTGAACCTAATAAATCAATCAATCAATATATCAATATATAAATTAAATAATTTTGTTTCTAAAAAAGCATATTTACGGTAGAAAAGGGTGGCCGGGCTAAAATAAGAACCATTACGGATTGACAAGTGCGTCTTAGCATTTTGAGAGGATGGTTGGGCGGATAGGGCATGTGACACGCTGTGTGCGCGCGTGTCCGTGCGCTTTGGGATAAGCGCTCGTGTGTACAGAATCATTTGATTGGGTGCATCTCACATCTTTTTTTTTTTTACTTTGAGCACAGTCTAGCTTTTATAGGACACTTTCTCAGTTACAGTGCTCAGCTCTCAAGCACGCCGCGTGCTTGCGACAAAAGCAGCATCAGACAAAAATGCCGGGCTTTGCCACCACTGCTCAATGTTCCACCCGCAAATATGCTGTTCGATCAGACAAGTGCAGGTCAGAAAGATAGACGGAGCCCATGGTCACGACAAATAAAAGGCGCCCAAGCAGACAAACACGCAAGCAGGAGCGTTGTGACGTACACACAGCGTGCTGTAGGTCCTGATTCGCCCAGACCTCTCGTCACAGCGCTAAGAAGCACCTACCCTCAGCATTTTGATACACGGCAGCGACATTTCAGATACACAAAGAAACAAGGCTTTTTATAGACTCCACACGTCCGCAGGTCTTAGCACTTTGTTCTCACGGGCGCGCATTATCTAGGAGTGACTGCGTGTCCAGCGTCCTGTACACGCACCTAAAGGCGCTGCAGCGACAAAGTACTGGCTATAGCATTGGACAGTTTTGTTCACCTGAAGCCGTAAAGCAGAAGTTCAAACGAATTTGTCTTTGTACATATATAGCCGCCAAAACTAACATGCCAACATAAAATAGAGTAAAGTATAGCAGTGTAGCTGGCAACGTAAAGCTGATCATAGAAAGAATGTCGCCCACAACGTGACAATTTGCCTTCTGCTTCCTTTTTTCCTTTACGGAGCCCACATTGCGTCCGGGGTACAAAACGAGCTCGCCACCGTATCAAGAATAGGCTTCTATATTGTTTTTTTTTTCTTTTTGCTGCTGTAGCTGTGCGCTTTTATTATCAAAATAAACCACAGTAATCGAAATGGTCTTACCGTGAATGATGTGAAAATGCAGCTGCTGCCCGTGCTCGACATGTCGCGATGGCGGCTCTCTTCCTCTTCCGTGAAGCTCTACCCTTATGATTTGTCATGACTCATGTGAAGCCCGGCAAGGCACTCGTGCTGCAGGTACTCCCACATGCACTCGCAGCGCACGCTAAGCAAACTCTAAAGAAGCCCTCTACGCGAGCAGTGGACACCAGAGGATGCGGCAGAAATGCGTTCTATCTCTAGTGTCTTACGCTACTACAGCACTGTCGCCTTCCGTGCTGAGCACGCATTTTTGTGTCCGTCCTCATCCTCACTAAGTCCGCCTCCCCCCTCGTCATGCTGCCTCGCACCTTCAGGCTAGCATAGTGGCTGTTATTCCACATCTCCTGCCCTTGTGCGAGGCCATCTAGACTATTCAGGTGTTAGTGGTGTCGCCTTAGGCACCCCTTCTTCCCATGGAAGGATTGGGCAGTCCACTGACCTTCAGGAAACCCTTGTCTCCCCAACATCGCAATTAGACGACGTTCCTGTAGGAAACAGTACCGCATTCGAGCTGCGTTTGCATGAGTGCGACAGAATGCAACGGCAGCGCACCACAAGCACTGCGATAAGCTACAATTTACATGGAGCGCATGAACTGTCCCGCGTAAAGCCCCTACATTTTTTTTTCTCTTCGTTGCTAAGTACCGACAGCCATTGAAGCGCCGCTGAGGAATCTCATTGTGGAGCGCTCGTTTGCGGTGGCCATGTTCTTCCTAATGCTTTTCCAGCACCTGGTAAAAAGCGTTCTTCGCTCACTATTGTCGGGGGACTAGCTGGAGGAAAAAGGTGCGTCGCGTTCGCACATTGTTCACTGATAGGTGCGTGGCTAATTTACTTATACGTACGTGGCTTTGGAAGTCTTCCTAGTTAGGAAGCACATGGCGGCAGACACCGGCTGTGTGTGAGAGAGGGTCGGGAGAGGAGGCAGTTGTCGTTACTTAGGTAAAAGAGAAAAATTTAGCGGACTTTAGTCCCGAGAAGCTCTTGCTTTCTGTCCTCGCAGCTGTCTTGTAGTGTGCGAGAAGTGCACACAAGGCCAACACGACGAGTGGTCGGCGTTTTTTTGTCGTGAAAAGTACTCTGGGTCGACTTACCCCTCGAAATCCAGACCTGCCTGGCGCATTTGTGCGATACGTCTTTCTAGCGCATTACCCTCGTTTACATGGTCGTGATGCGCCAGTTGTCGCATTCGTATAAACTCTGTGCGTGCCGTGCCGGCTTACGGCAAACTGTCGACGCCCGGCTATACGCAAACGTGCTTTCTTATCGAGGAAAGACGAACTGGACCCCACTCCCAACAACCGTGGAGACGGCGTGCCGGCCTCTTGTTGAATAAATTTAGTTAGTCGCCCCAGCTGGCAGCCGACTGACTGGCAGTTGCCTCGAGCTGTCAGGCTGTAATCAATTTTACAGGAATGCCAGAGTAGCCCATCGACTTTGCAAGCGCGTTTCGGAAAGGTGATGCGACGCCGTTTGCAGGACCTCTTGTCTTCTGTACGCCGCAGCTACCATGTGGTGTCGGATTACAGCGAGCGAGTATCGGATTACAGCGACTTGTAGCTGGGCGAGTTGGTTTATGTAAAAGAATTAAAAAAAAATAACTCATTAGCTTAGTCGTGCCTCGAGCATGGGAAACAGAAATTCACACAATTTTCTGCGTCATCAACCACTATATAAATAGGTACATATTAGCGCGAGCAAAATAACAATGACTTGAGAAAGGAGTGGCAGGAGGCAGGAATATCTCAGCTCCCGACATTTCTGCTTCGTCCCACTTCTTTCACGAGTGTTTTTGTTTTCTTGAGCTAATATTAATTCCTTATAGCGAAAGAGGGACGCACGAAGTTCGCACAACGGGGGGCCACCATTCCCCTCATCGTGATTTACGGCCCGTGAATCGACCGGCACTCGCAAAACTGCCCATTTCCTACGCATTAGTGCAATGCGCCTTCCATTGCTTACATGAATGCGAAGCGCATGTTTCGCACTCATGTAAACATGTTTTATGCACACCGATGTCACCACACTTTCTTATAAACTTATCCTTTTCAGAAACGTTTCTGTTCTTTTCGAGCTACTAGGCGTAAGTCCAAGATCGGCTATTTCTATTCGTCAGCCTTATGACTCACGCTAACGAGTCAAGGAGCTGCTATCTTGACGCATTGACAGTTCTCCGCACGGCAGACTTCCCAATGACGAATTGTCAGCAGGTGCCGCATGCCCTTGACATTTTTCTCTATTCTTTTTTCCCCTTCCCCCTCCCCGTGTAGGGTAGCATATAAGCCTTTCCTTTGCCTTTCTCTCTTTTCACAAATATTCACAAATACCTTACCTTACAAAGATATTTACAAATACCTTACCCACGCACGTCTGCTCAGTTCGCTGGTATCGCTCGTTTGTCGTTCGTTTTTCTGCTTTCTTCTGACTGTCGTCGCACAGTCCTCGCTTTTCGCTATAGTCCGTGGGGGGTGAGGAGGGCGACAAAGACGTGCATGCATAAAAGAGGGACTTTCTAAGAATTCGGCCTTTCTTTTCCCGTGAAGACGCTCACCCCATCCTCTCGGAGGATACTGCCCACCTGTTTTCACGCTCTCCCGCGGTACCACGCAGCCTTATGAGACTCTGAGGGGAGGAAGGCTTACAGATGACGGTGCATGGTTTGAAGTTAGAAAAAACGTTTCCTTCTGAGGCAAAATGTTTTTGCGCGCCGCATTCGGGGAGACAGGGAACCTTCAAATTCAGCGCTTTTCTTATTTCTGTTTAGGTGGCGCTAGGGGACAATTTTCGTTGTAGTGACAGGAATAATGTAGATTTCTCAATATTCCTGCAGTCCTTGTGTGCGATTCGTGTGCATAAGTATACCAGGAGACCGTAACTGTTATATTTTAGGCTATGCATGCTTATATTTCAGCGCTATTTCAAGATAACAACGATTTTGTTGATGTTTACGGCATGATAAATTAAGACAATTTGCGAGCTTTGTTTCGCATTTCTGCTTGCTTTATTGAAAAACGCTGCGTTGAGGAAATAGATCAGGGGTTATAGTTTATCCACGTGCAAATTCAGCTAATGAACTTCAGTAGTTCTCCGCAAAAATGGGCCACGGTAGGTCAATCTAATGAGAATATTGCCCAATTTAGATCAATATAATTAAAAAGTGAGCGGGCGTACATAAATAAAATTGAGCACTCAAACGGCAAATGCCATCCTCTATATACAGCCAGAAAATGAATTTTCTCTAGCGAATAGGTGCCGGATAGTCCGCATCGACATTTACTAAATTTGGCTCTTTTCAAAAGCTAATCAGCAATACAGTAAAAGTGCTAGAATAATTTGCTACGTTGAGGAAATAGATAAATATGTCTTAAATGTTCTGCGCAAAGAACAGTGCTGTAACTGCAGCAGATTTTTCAGAAAATGGTCACTGCTGACACACAGTCAGACCAAACCATGTAACCAGCGCTTATTCTTGGCTTTCCCTACCCAAATGCTAAAAGCTTACTTATTTCTAATAGATATCTTTAAAATTTACAAAAATTAAGCGTTTCAATGACACATAAATCAACTATATAGGACAAGAAGAACAGCAGCCACGTCAGTTGGAAAAGTGACAAAAACGATGTGTTCGTGCCGCCGGAGTGAGACCGCCGCCTTAAGGATATAGTGTGTTATGATTAGAGGCCGGATTAAATGCAAATGTCTGTTTCGTTTCTTGCGCCCCTGTCGTGTCATTTTGACACACGAGCACAAATTAGAGGGCAAGGAGAGCTTTTATAGTGCTTTTATAGTGCCTATATCTGCCTATTTCGGACGTTTTAGCCTCAATTCGTATAGGTGCCTGTAAATGCTGTTTTCAAAATTGATGCCTATATAAACGCTATTTAACCTGGAATTTCGGTTTCAAGTACCACCGGAGCCCGGTATTCATGTTACTCGGCAAATATAGATTTCGGGACACTGTTGGGTGCAATTTACATGTTATTTTACGAGTTACGTTTAGAACTGTCAAGTCCAGAACGCGTTTTAGCCAACAGGAAGGTAGGTTAGCCTCTACACATGTACACCATTCATGTCGCATCGTCTTCTCAGCCTCTTTGCAGCGTCCGCTCGGATGCGTAGGGAGCAGGAGGTGCTTCTGTGCAGCGCCAGGAAGATGAAGAATGAATGCAAAACTGTGGAGAGCCATGAGGAAAAGTAAAGTGCAGATGAAAAAAGCCATATCTATGTAGGTTTTGTTTTTTTGTCATTAACAGATGGTGCTTCACTGGGTCACCTGAAAATGTTTACTTAGGCAGTGGAAATAGTTGCGTGTTCTTCAAAAAGCTTTGTATCACTAGAATTTTTTTTATTTAATCATTAGAAACTGCGAAAGCATGATCTCAGGAGGTGAGCTTGAAACCTTTGCCACTAACTCTTTGTAGACTTCGCAAGTTCAATTCCTTCCCTGCTATTGGTATCAGAGTCACTTGGACCTGGAGCATCACACGACGTGCATGAGCACGTCATGCGCGCGTAAACTACATTCGCACGAGATGCCCATTTCAGCCCGTGCGCGCAAGTGGCGTTCTGCCGTCTCGATGTTCTTTTGTATTGTACTGCGAGTTTTTGTGAGATGGATTCCTATCTGGGCGCACGTTTGGAGAGGCTGGCTTGGATAACGTATTCTAACCCTGATACACAGCGTCACACCGCAGCAACTTTTGTTAGGGACGATGCACCAAAACTAAGCCCAGCGTTGTGATTGCTGGCACCGACACGATGCACGAACTGCGAGAACACCAACGCAAACAAAATGGAGGCACTTTAGTCTCGCATCTCTCTCGATACGAAATAAATAAATAAGGCGAATAGATTTCGTCTGTGTGTTATAACATTGTTGTCAACTTTCGTGCTTCTATTTAAGGAACCGTTTGCAGAAATTACACACGTTATCTCAAATAGTTCTCGCAGTGTCACGTGCTACTTTGACATATGCAGGACCATTCTATCACCTTCACCATGTTGGGGCGCACGCCCATGAGATGAAGGTCAAGCCGTGTTCAGTGTGACATATCACCTTTTCATGACGCGCGTAGTACTGCAAATCTTGGTAAATGAGGTCTTGAGCACCCAGTCCATGCATTCTTTTTCGCTTTTCAAAACTCCTAAATTTGTGTAACGACCCTTAAGGTGTTCACAGACAGAAGAAAAATTGAGACTGTGTGCTTTGGCCAAGTTAACACACCGCAAAAAAATGCTTCTGGCGTCTTGCACTCTGACTATTTGCGCATGTGTAGCCCTTCTCAGCTATGCCCCGCAAAAAGAGACTCAGTAGCATGTTTATTCGACGGTGCACACTTGACTGACCATGCTGAACTAGAAATGGAGAGACTGTATTCTGCGAACCCCTCGGACAAATCATGTTTTTGCTAAGCCATTATGTGTTTGTACCCTTAGAAACTAAACCATTTTGCTTGGTTTCATGTCGTAGAGACCGATCCCGCACCTGTGTAATGGAAAGTTTGAGTTTTGTCAAAGTTTATTGTGCCTATATTCACAATTTTGGAAGCCTAAAACAGTGTTTCGGCCGGCTATTTTTAGTGTCTAAATCCCAGTTTTTTAGTGTCTATAAAGCTGGCCTCTATAATTACGACCTACCTGACATGTTTTCGCAATGCTGAAGCAAAAATTATGCCCGTTTAAAACATCAACCGTACCTCAAGAAAAAAATGTTGTTCTAATAACGTTGACCTTGTTAAATTGCTTATAAAATGGGTGATTCCTCGTGTTAGCGTAGTTCCCTCGCTTCAGAGCGAGGGAACTACGCTAACACGATACTACATCGATGAGACCAACTTCAACGTATGGTGCTCGCACAGTTTTGGAAGGGCGAAACGAGGTGCTCCAGCATGCTGTTTGCCAACTAGTGCGAAGGGGGCGAATGTAAATGTTATAGCCTGCATGTCAGCGAATGGCCTTCTCCATTGGACAATTGTGGACAAGGTCCACTGGGCTGTCTTCAACGACTTTCTCGCAGAAGTGTCGAGTAAACTTTCACAGCAGGAACCAGGAATACAGGCAGTGTTCCTGTTTGACAAGGCACCTGCTCACCACCGCGCCGAACTGGCTGTCGTCGCGGCGAGCGACCACACAGTCAAGTGGTTACCGCCATACAGCCCTTTCTTCAATCCGATGGAGGAGCTCTTCTCAAACTTCAAGGCAGGTGTAAAGGGATTCCTAAGCGAGCGGAGGGATGATCTCCTCACGACACCGGGAGGGATCTCCAAGAAAGAACATCGCCGTGCTCTGCTGGTTGAGGCCACGGGGTGCTCTAAGCAGCACATCCAGCGTGTAGACTGTGCCGCTTATGACAGACACAATTACACTTTTGTACAAGCGGCCCTCGACTGCCTTGATATGTAGAACACTGCTCAGCAGCACAACTACGGGTGCGTGTTCATGAAAACTGCTTTGCCTCTATAATAATAAATTTTGTTTCTCACGGGCTTGCCCCGGTTCTCTTTCATCACCCATTTCATAACATATTTACCAAGCTCAACTTTATTAGAACAACAATTTTTTCTTGAGGTACGTTTGATGTTTTAACCGGGCATCATCTTTGCTTCGGCATGCGAAAACATGTCAGGTAGGTCGTAACTATAGAGGCCAGCTCTATAGACACTAAAAAACCGGGACTTAGGCACCGAAAATAGCCGGCCAAAACACTATTATAGGATTCCAAAATTGTGAATATAGACACAATAAACTTTGACAAAACTCAAATTTTCCAATAAACAGGTCCGGGATCTGTCTCTACGACGCTTTATTTTATAATAGTACAAACGCATAACGGTTTAGCATAAACGTGCGTTTTTCCGAAGGGTTCGCAGAATGTAGTCTCTCTATTTTTAGTTCAGCATAATCAGTTAAGTGTGCACTGTCGAATAAACATGCTTCTTGGTCTCTTTCATTAGGGCATAGCTGAGAAGGGTTACACATGGGCAAATAGTCTGAGTGCAAAGCGCCCGAAGGATTTTTTTGCGGCGTATTAACTTGGCCTAACCACAAAGGCTCAATTTTTATTCTGTCTGTGAACACCTTAAGGGTCGTTACACAAATTTAAGAGTTTTGAGAAGCGAAAAGGAATGCATGCATTGGGTGCTCAAGATCTCATTTACCAAGATTTGCAGTACTACGCGCGTCATAAAGAGGTGATATGCCAAACTGAACATCTACCTACCTTCTACTCTCCTACCTTCCTTTCTACCTTTCTTTTGGCTAAAATGTCTTCTGGACTTCACAGTTTTAAAAGTAACTCGTGAAATAAAGTGTAAATTGCACCCCACAGTGTCCCGAAGTCTATATTTTGCCGAGTAACTTGAATACCGGCCTCCGGTGGTACTTAAAGCGAAACTTCAGAATAAATAGCGTTTATACAGGCATCAATTTTGAAAACAGGCCTTGAAGTAAATGTTCTCTTAATGACGTTTCGTTTGATAATAATGAGGGCACGTGCTTGCATGAGTGTTAGACGTGATGACGTCACGTGAGTCACTAGTAATCACTAGGCCTAGTGAGAGTCGCTAGGCCTAGTGCTAGTCGCTAGGCCTAGTGCAAGCATTCGGGTTATTACTCTCTCGAAGACGTTTCGTTTGACATGCCTGAAGGCAGGTTACAGAGTGCTTGCGTGGGTATCAGGCGTGATGACGTCACGTGAGTCACTAGTGATGACGTCACTGAACCTTGTGACAACATTCAAGTTATTACTCTCTCAAGGAAGTTTCGTTTGGTATGCATGAAGACAAGTTAGGACACAACGTGCGTGTGTGATAGACGTGATGACGTCACGTGAATCACTAGTGATTATGACACGAGGCCTAGTGACAGCGTTCAAGTTATTACTCTTTTAAAGACGTTTCGTTTGATATGCATGAAGACAGGTTTGGACACCACGTGCCTGTGTGATAGGCGTAATGACATCACTTGAGTCACTAGTGATGGCGTCACTAGGCCTAGTGACATCGTTCAAGTTATTACTCTCTCAAAGGCGTTTCGTTTGATATGCATGAAGACAGGTTAGGACACCACGTGCGTGTGTGATAGGCGTGATGACGTCACGTGAGCCGCTAGTGAGGACGTCACTGGCTTGTGACAGCATTCAAGTTATTACTCACTCAAAGACGTTTCGTTTGATATGAATGAAGACAGGTTAGGACACCGCGTGCGTGCGTGATAGGCGTGATGACGTCACGTGAGTCACTAGTGATGGCGCTTCACTAGGCTTAGTGACAACGTTCGAGTTATTACACTCTCAAAGACGTTTCGTTTATATGCATGAAGACAGGTTAGGACACCACGTGCGTGTGTGATAGGCATAATGACGTCACGTGAGTCACTAGTGATGACGTCACTGGGCCTAGTAAAATCGTTCAAGTTATTACTATCTCAAAGTCGTTTTGTTTGATATGCATGAAGGCACATTAGAGAGTGCTTGCGTGAGTCTTAGGCGAGATGACGTCACACTAGTCACTTGTGATGACGTCACTGGACCTTTTGACAGCGTTCAAGTTATTACTCTCTCACAGACGTTTTCTTTCGTATGCATGAACACGGGTCAGGACACCGCGTGCCTGTGTGATAGGCATAATGACGTCAAGTGAGTCACTAGTGATGACGTCAGTAGGCTTAGTGACAGCGTTCAAGCTACTATCCTTTCAAAAACGTTTTCTTGGATATGCGTGCAGGCACATTAGAGAGTGCTTGCGTGAGGCTTAGGCGAGATGACGTCACGCCAGACACTAGTGATGACGTCACTAGACCTAGTGACAGCGTTTAAGTTATTACTCTCTCAAAGACGTTTCGTTTGATATATATGAACTCAGGTTAGACACAGCGTGCGTGGGTGTCAGGCGCGAGGACGTCACACGAGTCACTAGTGATCACGTCACTAGTCCGATTGACAGCGTTCAGTTTATTAGCCTCTCAAAGAAGTTTCGTTTGGTATACATGATGGCAGGTTAGGCACTGCGTGCGTGGGTGATAGGCGTGATGACGTCACCTGAGTCACTAGTGATCAAGTCAGTTGGCCGAGTCATAGGTAACACGTTATTGCTTTCTCAAAGACGTTTCGTTTGGGATACATGTCGGCAGGCTAGTAAATTACGCGCGCGGGTGATATGGGTGATGACGTCCCCTGAGTCACTTGTGATCCGGTGGCTTGGCCGAGTTTTAGGTATCAAGCTCTTGCCCTTTCAAGGATGTTTCATTTGATTAGCATGACGGAGGGTTAAGACAGTGCGTGCGTGGGTGGTATGTGTGAGGACGTCACCTGAGTCACTCGTGATCAGATAATTGGCCTGGTTAATAGGTATCAAGTTATTACTGTGTGGACGGCGTTTCCTTTGATGTGCATGTCGAAGGTGTGAATAGTGCTTACGCGGGTGAAAGGCGTGAAGAAGTCGCGCGGGTCACGTTGTGTCACTCCTTCATGCTTTTTCTCTTAAATTCACTCCAAAGCAATGCACTCCCCGCATTTCCGAAAATTCTGGGTCGTTTTGAAGTCACAATGTCATTAGGAATAAATTCGCTGGCGTCTGAAATAAATCGGCTGGCAGTTGGATTAATTTCAGTGGCACTTGGATTAAAATGAATGGCACCTGGAATAATTCGAGTGGCGGCTAGATTAAATTGAATGGCGCCTAGATTAATTTGGCTGGCGCTTGGATTAAATTGAGCGGGAAAACATGTAGTATTTGTCTGTTAGGTATGCTGTAGTCATGATTATATTCAGTTTTCTTAATACCTAAAACTTAGTATGTTGCAGTCCAGCTGTTCATGTTCAATAAATAATTGTTTATTGTAGCATTTAGGTCACAAAATGATGCTAAAAATTTGGCAGACCCAACATACTTTGGGAATCGATGTTATGCGAAACACACATAACATGTATTTTAATTTTTTTATTGAGCGATCTTATGAAGTGGAGCTCAATATATGTACAAATTCTCGCACACACATACGTTTAACAGCCGCATATGTTTCATTTTTTATGGGGAGATGTTACACCCTTGACAACATTAGCAGTTATTTGCTGTTTCGTAACGATGCCAACAGAAACATGATTATCAGCCACACTAGAAGTGGTAGGCTGGTATGAAGCATTATTTTTAATGCTAAGAGCATTTAAGGTAAACGCATCGAAGATATCTGGTGGCCTTTTTCGCTATCTAGGTATTAATTTTTCACTATCTAGGTATCGAAATTCTGCCATGTCAGTCATAGTTTACTGACATTGCGAGCTCAAGAAAAGTGTTGCTCTGAAGGCATCAACACAGCGTTTTGCCAGATCTTCTAAGAAGGCAGTCTTTAAAATTGACAATGTTTTCACTTTTTTGCTATAAATTTCGTGCCTTGCATCCAAATGAACCTTCATTTTACTTGTTTTTTGCATTCATGCTCTCACTAACTGCTTACCTTGACTTGTCAAGTGTTCGTTGATATAAATAGGACTACTTGATCTAAAACGAAAGGCCACTGTAGACAGACGTAAGTTGTTTGTCTTACCCAGAACATTTCATTTGTAACATTGTTCATAATGCAGTACTATTTTTTCAAACTAGGCTTGTCTGTTCCTACTCTGTCTGCAGTGTCAATATCATCACGAGTAATGGTTTTTCTATCATCGCACAAAAATTTCGGACAGCGTCAAAAGACAACCCTCATCTGAGACGCCTTTGATGTCAGATAGTTCAACCTTGAATACAGTATGAATTCTTCAATTTTCACCTGAAGTTGCTTATTTTCACGTGGAAGCTTTTTGTACCTATTTCAAGGTGCGACAGGCTCTTCATGCAAAGCCTTTATTTCTAAAGAGAGTGCGTTGACACTGTCACCACCTTCGTTCCTCACTACTTGAAAAACCAAAGTTCAGCATGAATTTTGTGCTTGAAATCCTCTGCTTACCATGACAAACAATTCACAGGAAACATTAGTACTCTTGCTTGGCAGGAGCGCATGCAGTAATACTAACACAAATAAAGCAAAAAATATGTGTCTCACCTATGCAAAAATGATTTTGGCAAGCACTGTGAAGACTACACACACTGTTGCCAAACTGAGGGGAATATGGAGAGCACTTCATATAAGTATGCAGCGTCCAGTAGCTTAGTGAGGCAAAGCGCATGAGCAGGGTGATAAGAGCTGATGCTTGGAATCATGGTTCAGAGTTCGCTGGTGCTTGGGTTCCTTGACCTTGTCAAGAACTTTCCTTGAGCAGCCTCACTCACATAAAATGACAGACCGTGCGGAAGAATATCTGCACCGGTGCAAAAAAATTATTTTGGTGAGGTTTGTCTAGACTCCATGCGCTGCTTGCCAAATTGTATTTAGTGGCTAGAAACGCATGGCCAACATATATTTAGTGGCACGCAATTGAGAAATACAAAAAAGGCATGCTGCAGTATAAATACAACGAAAAACATGCTATTGCAGAGCTTTTCATGTCGATGTCATACATGTGAATTTTCATTCATAGCTGGCTCATACACGAAGATTAAGTTGGAACTCTTGAAGACACCCCCTTTTAGCTGTATCGACTGCGTGTAATTAGGAGATAAGCATGCGTGAGTAATGGTGTTGCCTGCAATCAATAAATTCTGTTCTTGAAGCTGACCAATTATGTGCACGAGTGTCACGGATCCCATTAACTAGGGAGGCGATCGCCGGGCTAATTCCAAGGGCCGAAGTATCGGCCCCCCCAACCGCACCACGAAAGCGTGGACAATTTAGAAGTGGTCCTATTTGGCGCGCCAGCGGACGCCAGCTGTGGCCCAAAGAACAAGTCAGAGCCGAGAATTCATAAAAAAACTGTTATATTCCTAATTATGGCAGATTAAAACGATACACAAGTATGCACACTGGACAATAGTTGGATACAATATGTCACCAATCAAACAATGTACTACGCAGTACAATCAGCCACACTCGAAACAACGGACACGGACAACAGTACGCACTACAATGCATTCGCATGCATAGAAGAACCAAGACACTTAAAGAGTAAAGAGTTAAGAAACTTATTCAAAACAAAGTTCTTGGAACAAAAGTCTGGATGATACTCTTCCGAGAATCACTCACTCAAAGTCCAGCGTTGTTGTCGTTCCGCTGCCCCCGAAGTTTATCTCCAAAGAAACCTCGCCTCTTCAATTGGCCGCTCTCCAAGCACCAAACTTCTTCGCCGGGAACACGTCGGCTTCCCACGCGGAGCTGTTGCCACGCGACCTTGCTCGCTAGTGGTAGACACACACTCTTGCCTGTAGCTCGAGTCTTCACCCCTTACGTTTAAATCCTCTGCTTCTCCTCCTTTGTCACGGCAAACAAAAGGCTTCGCCCCCAAGGCGGAACACCCTACGCACTCTGGCGCATACTTTCTTCTTCTCCTGCTTTGTCACTAAGGACAAAACCTTCACCGACAGACGCGGCGGAATAACCCCACGCACACTGGCGCTAACTTCCTTCTTCTCCTGATCTCCCATCTCTGCTGCTCGGTCAAATACCTTCCGCACGATATTCCAAAAAACTCTCATGGTTTCGTCGGTGCTATGCGCAGCGAAGGCTGGGGGAAAGCGCGAGACGGTAAGGTACGAGGGCCGTCCGCGATGGATGACGCAAACCTGCATCACCACGCCCCTTACCATCGAGAACGTTCCAGGGCTTTCTCGGCCGCCGATGAGAAGAGGTTAGACGGCGAACCCACGCTTCCGAGGGGAGAGAGGCGCGCGCCCGGGGAGTCTTTGGATGCTTGTTTTCTTTTTTTATCGTTGACCTCGAGGTATCCTTCCGGCGTTTAGTCACGAGAATTTGGCGGCGCGCCCTTTTTGAGCGCTCGTTTTGTGACAACGAGTGCATCCATAGAGGCACATTTGCATTTCTGTAGCCATGATACCAATGTGATGTTTTTGTTAAGTAAATGCCATGCAATATACACCATATGAACATTTTAATACGTAAAATTGCAATACCACTGCATATACATGTCAATATGCGCATATGCATCCACTGCAGATAAAGCATAAAATTAAAGCAATACTTACACATGAATTTTTTACCAAGGTAGTGGAGAGCTCCAGAAATTTCGACCCCCTGGTGTTCTTTAACGTGCACCCAAATCTCAGAACACAGGCCTACAGCATTTTCACCTTCATCGAAAAAGCAGCCAGCAAGTCCGGAATATCATCCTGCGACCTTCGGGTCAGAAACCGAGTACCTTAGCGACTAGACCACTGCGACAGGACTTTAATCTCCCTGTTCCCCAGTGTAGGGTGACAGACCGGCTTTGTTGGTCTGGCTAACCTCCCTGCCTTTGCTTCTCTACTATTTATTCTCGTAATTTCAACGAATGGAGCTTTTTTCAAACGGCTAATATTCGGACGTTTATAATTTGCGTGAAATTGAGTTCAATAAATGAATATTGTGTGCTGCTTCATAGTGGTCATTCGTCTAAATTGTTCTAGTTGGCTAAAAAGGCACTACTCATCACGTCTAATCAAACAGCACAAGTTGTCTCATGACCATAGGGTGAAAAGTGGAAATTCCAAGACAAAACATCCATCTTGAACCCCATGCTATCACAATAAAGCAGGCAAGCTTCTGCAATATTGAACGGCAACCAAGATCTCAGACACTGCAGATAGCTACATAACGTAATGGTTTCCCAACATGACGTAAAGGCAGCAGAATTACATTGCCTAACCTGCTTCATTATAATAACCATGAGGCCACAACGTTATTGGCCTCTGTATGCTAATAACAATTTACCTTGCAAATCATGTGACAATAACATTCAATACGACCTCATGAATCTTGCATCCCACCATGCGGTCAAAGTACCAACAAGGTGGTTTAAGTGACGTCGGTGCAAGCCAATAAACGACAATCACTTGGTGAACATTATTTTTGATATTATTCAATTGGTAGATGCGTACATCTGCAAAAAACGGCAGTTTGGATTTGTTCATTCTTAGATAAATATAATGTCTAAGTTTGCATGTCAGCAGCAACATATGCACGCCTTAGGCACGCATACTGTGATGTATAACCTTATTGTGTTTTGAGTAATAAATTAGGTGTTCATACACTGCACATACAACAGGTCACTTGTAAATCAGCAGCGAGGTCATAAAGAATTTATGATATCAGATAAAGCGTTACACTTGTATTCGAAAGTGTCATTGGAAGTTGTGGTAGAACTTCGTTTTAGAATGTTTGTAGACGTAAAGGTATTCGGCAAAGTTTTAACTCCAAAGCGGGCTGCAGCGCCCACAATTCTTAAAAACCAGAGCAATGCAATGATAGGTGAACAGGGGGGAACAAGCAGTACCACCAAAATTGCACTCGAATGAGTAAAGTACTGCTAAACCTAGCGCTTGCACAGCTAAGGTACGGCTATTCGGCCACTCATAGACAATATTGCCACCTGACATGCTTGGGTGAGATCAAGGAGTGGAAGAAGACAAAGACGATCTGTCTGAGTTGCTGCTTGGCTAGTCGACTCAACGAACCCAATAAACCAAGTTTGTCTTAAGAAACGTGAAAGACTGGTGGAGGTGCAGGGTACAACGTCTCACGATCCACCCGATGCCCAAGACCCCGTCCAGCAGCCGGAACACAAGCCCTGCACCCGTGGACACTCCTGTTCACAGAGTAAGCCGCCGCCAACGAGGCCTACCACCTGAGACACCAACCACTGACGCAGCGACTATGACTTTGACACAAGATCCCGTGCAAGCTCCGACACCTTCCACGCCAATCTACTGCACCGTCCGAAACCCGCTCATGCCTAGCCCCTTTCATGGAGAGCAGCATGAAGATGTTGACGACTGGCTGAGTGAGTTCGAACGTGTCGCAGCGATAAATTACTGGGATGATGCCGCGAAGCTCCGGAACATGTACACTTGCCTGAAGGACGGTGCCATGACGTGGTTTTTGAACAGGGATGATGTTCTGACATCTTGGCGCGAGTTCCAGCGTCGCCTTCTGGAGACCTACAGGAGTCCCGACCGCCGCGAACGAGCGGAGCGTGCACTACAATCACGCATCCAGATGCCAAACGAGACCGTCTCGATGTACGTTGAGGACATGACACGGCTTTTCAAGCGAGCGGACCCTGCTATGGCAGAAGAAAGAAAGTTGCGCCACCTCATGCGTGGTGTGAAGAAACAACGTTTTGCTGGTTTGGTGCGTAGTCCCCCTAAGAGTGTTGCTGAGTTCCTTACTGAAGTGGCAACAATGAAGCAAGTACTGCAACAACGGTCTGCCCTGTTTGACCGTCAAGTGAATGCTGCCTCAACCCCCGAAATTTTCGCCACCCCTGGGAGCAAGAGCCCCGAATGGATTCGCGAGATCATCCGATCTGTCGTCCGGGAAGAAATGGAAAAGATGTACGGGACAAGACCAATCGATGTTGGTTCTATCACCAGTGTCATCCGTGACGAGGTCCAACAGGTGTTGCACGCCCATTGTTTTTCGCTGATGTCGGTTGATCCGGAAACGGCTCCTGTGTCTACTGACAGTCGCCGTCGTACGTACGCGGAAGCCTTGCAATCTGCCACACCTCGTTCTGGTCAAGGAGTCCCGACCCAGCCAGTGCCGCACGTCCCAATCCAGACAGTGCCACACGTCCCGATCCAGACAGTGCCACACGTTCCGCTTCAGGCAGTTCCATACGTCCCGATCCAGCCAATGATGCCGTCAGTCGCAATTCAGTCGGCGCGCACTGGTTTGGACATCGATGGTCGCCGTGCACCGACGCGCAAGTCTGATCTCTGGCGTACGGAGGACAGACGACCCCTCTGCTATCATTGCGTTGAGGCTGGTCACATTTACCGCGAATGCCCATACCGGCAACTTGGCCTGCGTGGATTTTCCGTCAATTCACCTCGTCCCCAAATCGGTCAAAGGCCGAGGGACATCGAAGAGTATCTCGTGCAACAGCGTGCACCCTTTACACGACGTCAATCACGGTCACCATCTCCGAGGAGACCCGCAGCCACTGGGTCACGTTTCGATGTGACGGCACGGGAACGCTCTCCAAGCCCCCGTCGGGAAAACTGAAGGCAGCGGCCTTCGGGAGCAAGGTCGCTGGGACTCAAAGTGCAGAAGACCTCCCATCGACGCTTGCACGCAACACGGAAGACAGCTCGCTCCAAACCAACTCAAAGCTGTTTGTTGCGGCGGCCCAGCGTATGGTCGCTCTCCTGTTCGAAGTTTGCTGGCGGCAGACGCTCGGCATGCAACACCGTGTTTCTTCTCGCGTTTGCTTGCTCGAGCTGTACAGTGGAGCTCGCTTAGAACACAACGCCTCGCTGGCGGCATGGTGGTTCACGCACGACGCCTCGGAGTTATGACTGCGGCTACCGCACTTAATATGTTGCGGCACGGGCATCGAAATGCGTCTTTGACGATGTATCACATGACGGTAAAATATTTGCATGTCCTACTTATATGTATGTTTTATCTCGCATTGCACATATTTGTCATACACATGCATATTCATCATCTGTCATATGTGAATAACTATTACGATATTACTGTGCAGGTATGGGCACACACCGCGCAGACTTCTGTGGCTGTGTGCGGTGGCGTCTGCAGTGCCTGTCCTTTATCGTTTTCGTCGGAGCAGCTTCAGAATGAGCGCAAGAGATGTGAAGGTAAAATTATTTTCGTGTTATGATTACACGTAAGTTTTTATATCAACTTTCGCATACATGTCATAAGCGTGTATCCTAATCTTCTGTTACGTTTGTCTAACTATTTTTACTTTCTGATTGTACAGCATTGTGCACACAGCTTGGAGAAGGGTGTGTGCGCTGGCGTCTGCATTGCCTGTCTTCTATCGCTACCGTCAAAGAAGCTTCACAAGAACTGTACAAGATGTGACAACGAGGCTGGACTTGTATGTTTCGCCACAACTTCTAAAAAATATTGAAAAAATTGCATGTGAATAGCGAAAAATGAAAGACTTTAATGTCTCACTTTTGTCTTTTGGTGTTGCAGTGACTGCGAGCACTGACACACAAGTGGCTAAAGAATTTTTGCGCGTTTTTTTCGCATCTTTTTTTTCTCACGCACTGAAAAACAGGCAAAAAAATTGTAGGCCAGGAAGTGAGTAAATAGAAAATCAATATTTAATCTAGGATAAAAATGTCACAGCTCTGCCGCAAAGGCGAAGCAAAGAATGTGATAGCAACAGTTTGAAAGGTCATGCGCAGAATGGAAAGCAGATCAAAACGTGCCCGCGTTTCTCGCGCACAAATTACGCAGGAAATGTACTCAAAGGTGTGGATTAACGCGAATAAGTGTCTCATTTGTTACTTCAATAAGTCTGAAAAACGCGCACTTTTCGCGAACGGAGACTGGTATGTCGGCAGTGACCTCTGTGAACCCGCAACTACAGCAGAATTGTTCCATGGGAACCTCGAGGCCAGCCAAGGTGTACATTTCTCCCCTCCTCGACACCGGAGATAAGGTTGCGGGAGGAAGCGTCGCTAACCTTCTCTACATAGAGTTTCTTAATATACAATTAAGGGAACTCTGGCGCTAGTGTCTATGGGAGCTGCAACGCACGGCGCTTCAGCGAGCTAAGGAATGATGGGTAGTACACACATTTGTCTAAACTTCGCACTTCTAGCCTGATTTTGGCTCAGTGTGTGTTCTTGTGGCTTGCAGCTGTTTTCTCACGAAACAAAAATCAGCAAATGTTCCGCGTTCGGGCTTCACCACTTCCTTCTTTTATCCTTACCTTTTCAAACAGGGTCACGAAGTTCAAAAGGGTTAAATGTTTATTTCAAAACAAAACCAAAACACAGCAATAAACGAAGCCGCAAGTACGATTTGCCACCCGCAAGCACGAAGACTAGGCAAATGTGTATACTACCCATCATTCCCATGGTCGCTCAACGATCACAGCGCCAGAGTGCCCTCTAGTTAATTTTAAAAACTCTATGCTTCTCTCAGCCGGGCAAAATACGCGCAGGAGATCAGAGAGGGAGCCGCTGCACTATGTGGTGACGTGCGATTTTTGCGTCTTCTTTCTGGTGATGGAAAAAACACAGCAGCGGTAAAAGGTAGATATATATACCTTGCCGTTTGAAAGGTGCAAAACGTTCTCCGGGGTGGCTCAGTGGTTAACGCCTCGCTTGCACAGCGCAGCGGTCCCACGTTTCATTCCGTTTACCAGAATGCTTTTTTCTGAATTTTTTTTGCGTTTTGTTATATATAGGTACGTAGACATATATGGTGCATGACATCAACGTTGACGCCGGCAGCAATATCTGGCCGAGAGTGACTATGTAATTGCTATCACAATAAAAGTTCATCCAATCGTAATATTTGAGTGGACCAACCGTTTCTCCGGTGAGGTCAACTGTGAGGAATAATGGTTGCCGGGTAAGGTGTAAATGTGACAATAACGATTACCCAATGAGGTGTAAATGTTAGACCTAAATGCTAGTACTTTGAGGTGATTTCTGCGACCAACGGTTACCCGCTAAAAGCTGGTGCACACCGGCCACTAGCAGCGGTCACGCGACCATTTGCGATTCGTCGCAAACACTCGCGAATGGTCGCAAACGGTCGCAAAGCGACTGCTTTGGCTAGTCGCTTCCTGAACGATTCTTCAGTCGCGCGACTGCAGTCACAAAGCCGCTGGAACCAATCAGCGATGCTGTTTTTGTTTATTTATTTATTGCGCTGACGAGAACAGATAAAAACAAGAAATGCGGCGCGCTCGGTTTTCTCCGCTCACTCAGTTGGCGGCGATCAGCTGATATACGCCGATCTCTGGAGTTCTAATCAATAACGAGATCCGGACGTGGCTCTCCGCCATTGCGACTTCCGGTCGCTCGCATGCAGCCCCTGCCGGTGTGAACATCAGTCGCTTTTTGGTCGTCAGTCGCGAATGGTCACGTGATCACTGCTAGTCGCCTGTGTGCACCAGCCTTAAGGTGTAAATGTGACGACTAAATATTAGTCCCTCGAGCCGGCCTTTGGGACCGTGTCACAAAACGAGCGCTCAAAAAGGGCGCGCCGCCTAATTCTCGCGACGACGCGCCGGAGAGAAGCCTCGAGGTCAACGATAAAAAAAGAAAACAAACATCCAAAGACTCCCTGGGCACGCGTCTCTCTCCCCTCGGAAGCGTAGGTTCACCGACGAACCTCCTCACATCGGCGGCCAAGTAAGCTCTGGAAAGTTCTTGATGGAAAGGGGCGTGGTGACGCGGGGGTGCGTCATCTCTCGCGGACGGCCCTCGCACCATCTCGCGCTTTCCCCAGCCTCCGCTGCGTATCGCGCCGACGAAATTATGAGAATTTTCTGGAATCTCGCGCGGAAGGTATTTAACCGAGCAGCAAAGATAGGAGATCAGCAGAACAAGGAAGTTAGCGCCAGTGTGCGTAGAGTCATTCCACCGCGTCTGTCGGTGAAGCCTTTGTCCTTAGTGACAAAGCAGGAGAAGAAAGTATGCGCCGGAGTGCGTAGGGTGTTCCGCCGTGTAGTCGGCGAAGGTTTTGTCCTGAGTGACAAAGCAGGAGAAGAAGCAATATTGCACCAGAGTGCGTAGGGTGTTCCGCCTTGTGGGCGAAGCCTTTTGTCCTCAGTGACAAAGGAGAAGAAGATGAGGACTTCTACCTGAGGAGTGAAGACTCGTGCTACAGGCAGGACTGTGTGTCTACTGCTTGCGAGCGAAGACGCGTGGAAACAGCTGCGCGTGGAAAGCCGACGTGTTACCGGCGAAGACGTTTGGTGCTTGGAGAGCGGCCAATTGAAGAGGCGAGGTTTCCTCGGAGAGAAACTTCGGGGGCAGTGGAACGACAACAACGCTGGACTTTGAGTGAGTGATTCTCGGAAGAGTATCATTCAGACTTTTGTTCCAAGAACTTTGGACTGAATAAGTTTTCGAACTCTTTAGTCTTTAAGTGTCTTGATTGTTCGATGCATGCGACTGCATTGTAGTGCGTATTGTTGTCTGGGTCCGTTGTTTCGAGTTGGCTGATTGTACCGTGCAGTACGTTGTTTAATTGGTGACATATTGTTTTCAACTATTGTGGAGTGTGCATACTTGTGTATTTATTTGACCTGCCATAAATGAGAATATAATTTTGTTGTGTTTATCAACTCTCGGCTCTGAATTGTTCTCTGGGCCACAGCCGGCGTCCGCTGGCGCGCCAAATAGGACCCATTCTAAATTGTCCTCGCTTTCGTGGTGCGGTTCGGGCGGCCGATGCTTCGGCCTTTGGAATTAGCCCGGCGATGGCCTCCCTCATTAGCGGGACTCGTGAGAGAACATCTGTTAGACCCGGTGCGGTTTGTCCCTAAAAATTATTGGTTTTGGTTGCCCCATTAGTCCCTAAAAAGATGAACTGCAAACCCTTTTAACACCCTTTTGCTTTAGAGTGTATACTGTATATTAGCTTCATCAAACCTGTTGAAATGTTTTAATATCCCCGTCGCGATGGTCTGGCGGCTAAGGTACGCGGCCGCTGACTCGCTGGTCGCGTGATGAAATCCCAGCTGCAGCGGCTGCATTTTTGACAGAAGGAGGACTGCTTCTGACCATGTGCTTAGAGTTGGGCGCACGTTAAATAGCCCCCAGTGGTCTAAATTTCCAGAACCCTCCACTACGACGCCTCTCATAGCCATATGGTGGTTTGGGGCATTAAACCCCACATATCATCAAGATATGTCTGAAGAACATTGCAGGAAATGCGGACAGGCCTTCCAGGGGCTTAAGGTGGGTGGCCGCGCTACACGTAATTCAAGGGCCAACGGGATTAAAGTCCATGCATGGCCTCAGAAATGAGCGTCTAAAAGCAGTTTTCTAGGGGCAGATTTTTATCGCGAAACGCATTCCGTCTTTTCTATTTGCGTCAAGAGTTTTGAAAGCTACGTATCGCCAAAACGCCGTTGCGGAAGAAAGACGAAAAGAGGCAGTGCGCTGCTCGCCACCTCCAGCCAAGCAGGCAAGGCTGATTGAACATGTCCTTGAATTAGACACCATGAGAATAGCTCCCCTGAAGGTCAAATTACATTAATACATACTTGCACTGATAGCGGGCGAACAGAGCGTTCGCCGTGGATTCTCTTATCGTTGGGACGTGCCGTTCTTTGTTCATCACACGTCGAGATTTCCAGCCTTATCGCTGGTATTCAAGTCTAGCGCTCCATCTTAACAAAAACTATCGACTACAAACATGAAGCTACTCGAATACTCACGCGCGATCTGCTTTGAGTATTGATCAGTGTCTTTGTAAATTTAAACCAAGCACGTAGGAATAACACGTGCGGCATTGCTCCCCTTTCAAAAAGCGTTTGCGCGATGCTGGAACAGAAACCAGGATAAAATGTATGAAACAAGTAACAAGGAAGCAGGAAAGTGCACTAAAAAGTACGCATAAACAGGAAAGTACAGTGATAAACGAGAACTTCAGCTCTTCAGCTTTTGTAAGGCACGTAAAATAGTTTGAGGCACGCGACATGCACGGCTTCAAGCCGTGCACGGTGCCGTTAAGAGTTCCCAATGCCATCCATTATACCCTCGTATTCTAGACCGCCTAAATATTGAAGCACCTTGAATGGTTCAAAGTATCGTCGAAAGAGTTTTTTTACAAAGTTCACGTCGTCGTGTCGGTGTCAAGACCCGAACTCTGTTGCCATGCTGGTATTCCACGAAGCGTTGTCGAAGGTTGCAGTGAATGCTGTCAGTCTTATGCTGACAATTAATACGCCTACGGGCGAGTTGTCGGGCTTCTTCTGTGCACTGTAGGTAGGCGGAGTCGTCTACGCTTTCTTCGTCGGTACATCTAGTAACAGGGTTGCAAGAGTTTCTGCCGGGCTTTGTCCGTAGGCCTGCTTGTAAGACATCATGTGCGTCGTTTCTTGCATGACTGCGTTGTAAGCGAAGGCCATGTAAAGAAGGGACGTCTTGTGCTCGATATTCATGTATTGCATGCCCATCAGCATGTCGGCGACTATCTTGTTCAGACGCTCAGTGACAGCACCAATGCTTATTGGTTTGCGGGTGTATAAGTGGTAATTCGTGAGTGGCTTGTGTTGCATATCAGTGGAGGAAATCACATGGTGCATTGCAATGTCGCGGGTGACAGAGAGTGGCAGTATTTGTTGTTAGGCGTGGCTCAGTGATGGTAGTACGGGATGCTACGCCAGCTACGCACGGTTGCCATGGCTACGCGCAGTCTTGTGATCGCTAGGTGAAAACTCTTTCGGGTTCAGCAGACACACAGCTCTGCTGTGAAAAGCACTCAATGTTGCTCGTCTGTAACTTTCTTACGCGTTCACCTTGCTCCCCATGAAAAATAATGGCAACTCAGATGTAAGAAGCCATGATGAGTGTTTTAATTACCTTTTGATTTCTCGGCGAAGCATCGTATGATGTTTTTGTTAACTCGAAGTTTTTGTTCAATATCGAACTAAATTCTAGCTTAACGTCTGGTTTTTGCTAAGTTTCATATTGTTTAACAATCCGCGGGATGGTAATGCTTAGCATCCAATCAGCGACTCTGTTTTGGCTCGCAAATCACTTTCTGTGATTTCACTCTCCTTCTCCGAACAGAACGACCTGAGCAACAAGGCGTTGTCACTGATGTTGAAGGCAATACTAATTCCAATAACGAGCGCCGACAGCGAACGTTTCGGTAGTTTCAGCTTTCGATGTAGGAGGAATACTTGAAGATTCAAGCTACTGTATTTCGCAATAGTGAAGTGTTGTGTAGTGGTTTTTAAAAGAACGCAAGGCAGGTTAGCTATGGGCTTGATAAGGTGGCGAAACAATGTCGTTTCCTTCGACATATGACAACACTTTGAATGAATAAATTACTAATGAATTATAACTGAAATAATGAACTAATGAATGTAAAGCGGCAATGTTATACCCACTGATACCATTTTTGTGCGAGATCCCAAATATGCGGCGTATAGGTGTATGGTAACAAATTTATTTACCCTAATGGTAGCCAAAACAGTTAACCACCGGAAACAGCGTGCGTTAGGCGTCAAGATGAAGATGTGTCATTAAGCGCCGACGCAGGTATATTTACGTCGAATGATGCTGTTGCTGCCGATTACAGATAGACACTTTCCGCATTTTCAAACATAAATAACCAAGAAACAGTCACACTTATTCTGGTTAAGACATGCCTCACTTTCGTTAAAACAATTTTTGGCGAAGAAGGCTGCCATACTTTAGTCTGTTTTATTTGTACTTTGGACTGGAAGTTGAAGTACGAATTACCTAATGACTAACACTTCCAAAGCCATGATTCTTCTGCACTCGCGGGGGGAGAATAATGAAGGCCAATTGATAATGTCATAATCTACCTGCGCAGGCAGGGTAAAGAAAATTGCAAACAATTTAGTAAGTTACTAGAAGGGCCTTAGTTTCAAACCTACTTTTCTACAATTACTGCGGGGTGTCAGAACTTGCCAGTTCAATTTTTGCGAACATGGGGGTCATGTTATTAGGACGAGTGCTGGACTTGTTTGTTTGTAGCATGGCCCCAGGCTGAAAAGCTTGTGCAGCGTTTTCTTCGTATCTACAGCGCTCTATTCAAAGATTAGCGAAATAAAATGCTAAAATTGGTGTTTATTTTATTAGGAACATATTCTAGTGCAACAGTGTCGACCACAATAAGTGTTATAAACCATGAAATTGCAGGTTGACGTTTTTGTGATGTGAAATAGTCATGTGAAATAGTGATTTAAAAAAGATGATGAGAATCGGTGAAAGTGTAAATAAAGTATCTTACGTTCAACCAGTTATATTCATATTATCATACCGCTTGCGATGAAGTAATGTTACTTAGGATTACTAAACTGTGTTTTATGTAAATCTTACGTACTGCGATCACAGTATTAGTGATGGTTTTCTATGCTTTTCTTATATTTTTCAGACACTAGAAAATTATTAGGACAAGTATGTGTTTAGATTACATTTCTATATATGACTGTAAATGGCAATCATGTTTATCAAACTATATTTTAGGTTGTTCTTAAGTTGTAGTAGTCAGATGACCATGTTCGAAGAAAACGTTTAGATGCCAAGTATTGCTTCATGAACTACAAGCATTTTGTAATGTCCAGCGTTCACGACTATCAAAAGCAGCAGCCTAGTTTACTCAAGTGTATTTTCTTAAGTTCTCCTCTTTCTATCTTTTTCTCCCTCAATCCCCTTCCTCCAATGTAGGGTAGCACACCGGCCACTCGTATAATTGACCTTACGGCTTTTCATTTCTCTAACACCTCCCCATCTATTTATCTATCTATCATCTATCTATCCATCTATCTATCTATCTATCTTTCTATCTATCTATCTTTCTACCTATCTGTATATTTATCTATCTATCTATTATCCACCAATGTCTGGGTGCTCTCGCGATTGTCTGCTAATTTGGGACAGGCCAAATTTAGCATGAGAGGGTGAGAGGATTGGACGATAACGTCTGGGCGGTCATGACGAGATAGAAGTCATGCTTATACCAAAAGATTGAAGCAATGAGTTCGATAGCATTATTGCAATGTTTTACGAAGCAAGGGTAGCATCTTTAGGCGAAAGGAGCAACTTTATTTGTAGTAAACATGCGCTTGATAAGTAATCAAGTTTCCTGTGGCATGGCCACAGTAGACAACTACAACAAAGCTCGTGCGTAGTGACGATGTTGATAAGACGCACCTACCTAGGTAGCGGATGCTGCTACTTAGGCCTATTTTTCATGTGTTGCCACTGGTTTATGTATACAGTGCATCTACATGTGGTCGGCCGCTCTAGGTACACTTTCGGCACCGTGTGTGTGTGCGTATGTGTGTGTGTGTGTGCGTGTGCGTGTGTGCGTGTGTGTTGAAAGCGCAACACGTAAAAGCTCCTGCCTGCTCTGGTTACTAGAGCACCGCACGGATTTTTGCCGCGATAGTGCGACAACCATCAGCGCCCCCCCCCCCCCCGTAGTTCGCTAACAAGGTAAACGCACGCGCACGTGACCTCTGCCGGGCAGGTGATGTTAGTTCACTCCAAAGGATGAGGAAGCTAACGCATCGTTCGCCGTGTATATATATTGTTACCAATAAATATTGCACCTGGTACTATACAAACTATTTGTTTAGGGCGAACCTGTGCCCGTTAACTCAAAACTAAATGGTCAGCCAAAACGTCCCTTGCTCACTGTCTCCAGCTTTGTCGGTCTCTTCTTCACCTCGAGTCCCGTGCCGATCCCGTGGTGTAGCATCGGGGCGCGTGCAGGGCGGTGTTCCATGGCACGGCTTTCTTGCTTCTTGTGTGACGGCTTTTCCGAACGCTGATTGTTGCGTGCGTCTTTTGCGATGCTCGAACTGTGGCATTACTTCCCCTTCTAGCACGCATCGCCCCGATGCGTACAACCGGCTGACAGTTTCTAACAATAGGACTGTCCTTGTGTTAGATGACGTAGATCGGTTGTGCATACTTGACCTTCAGCGATCACTTCATAGAATAATGAGCCTAGCTGACAAAGAACCCTGTAAGGCCAGAAATAGCACCGCATAAGCTTTTCTGATAGACCACGGGCACGTACAGGTGTCCAGACCCACACTTGGTCTCCAGGGGAGCACTGAACGCCCCTTCGTCTTAGATTGTAACGGTGCGCATCGACGTCCTGCTCTTGAATATTGTGGTACCTCACCAGTTGTCGGGCCTCTTCTGCCCTTCCTACATCTTCTCTGATGTCATGGTCTTCTTTATTTGTGCTGTTGACAGGCAGCATCGCATTTAATGTCATTATTACTATCCGACCATGAACAAATTGAAATGACGTGAAGTTGGTCGTCTCTTGTACTGCGGTATTGTATGCAAATGTAGCATACGGTAATATGGTGTCCCAAGTGCGATGCTCGACGTCCACATGCATCGCGATCATGTCAGCAAGCGTCCTGTTCAGCCTTTCAGTAGATCGTTAGTTTGCGGTAGTACGCTGTAGTTCTTCTGTGGTCGGTGTACGTTAGCTTTATGACAGACAGTACTACCTTTGCAGTAAACGCAGTTCCTTTGTTAGTTATAAGGACTTTAGGTGCGCCATGTCGAAGCACTATCTTGGTCAAAAAAACTGAGCCACTTGATTTGCCATTCCTTCTGTGAGAGATGACGTCTTGGCATACCGGAATATGCAGTCGGTTTTTACAAAATATTCAGCGCTTCCAGAACGATGACATAGGAAATGATCCTAGCAAATCCAATCTGACCTGCTCAAATGAGACTTTCGGTGGCTCTATTGGGTTCAAGAGACCTGCTGGCTTTAGGGACGGTACTTTGCGTCTTTAGCAATCTCCGCATGATCGGACATAGTGCTGTACTAAATCCATAAATTTTGGCCGGTAATATCAGTGGCGGACTCTTTCCAAAGTCCTACTAATGCCCAAGTAACCTGACGATGGGTCATCATGACACGCTTCTAAACTTTCCGCTTGCAGTGACTATGATATTACTACGAGGCAGTGGGCATGGCCCCACCGTCGTAGGCTAATCGAAGAGGAAGAAGCGGGCTGAGCGCGCAAAAGACTGGCAGCCCTGGTGGGTCTCATCTACTTGTATAGGTAATACACTCAATTATTTCTTCCATGTGCTTGTAACCCCCGTAACAAATTGGTGGAAGTGCTGGGTTACAAAGCGTCATACAACAGAGCTCCACAGTTGTTGTCAAATTGGAGTCTCCGTGATGGAACACGGGACTGATCCCACGGCCACCTCTCCATCGGCCTCAGCAGCGCCTGCACCATTCACAGCAACGCCTGCACAAGCCCCACCCCCACCCACGTACGTGGTGACGCATCCGAAGCATTCAGGAACGTTGTGTGGTACGGACGAAGTTGTAGTCAACAACTGGATAGCCGACTATAAACGTACCAGTGCGTTAAACCGGTGTGACCCGACTCTCATGCTGACCAACGTGCTGTTTTACCTGAAATGCACGGCCAAAGTCTGGTACGAGAACCATGAGGGGGAGATCGGTGGTTAGGACACCTTCAAGGAGAAGCTTCGCGACTTATTTGGGAAGCACATTCGTGGAAAGGCGGCCGCGAAGAAGGAGTTGTCTATACGTAATCAGACGTCCACAGAGCCGTATATCTCGTACATACAGGACGTGCTGGCTCTATTTCGTAAAGTCGACAACGACATGTCGGAATCTGATAAGGTTGGCCACGTCCTCAAGGGGATAGCGGACAATGAGTTCAACCTGCTAATCAGCCGGAACTGTGTGACTGTCGAGGAAATTATTCAGGAATGCCGGCGTTTTGAACTGGCTAATAGCAGGTGCATTTCAAGATCATTCACTCGACTGCCGAACACCGCTGCGACGTCCTCCTGCGAAGAAGGATTGACCTGTCGTCAGCAGTCTTCACCGGCGTCTGAAATTACACGAATCGTCCGGTGGGAAATCGAAGCAACTACACCTACACTTTCCGCCAACGGCCACATCGATTCGCAAGTACCTTAGGTTTGCTTGGTACAGTCGAATATGCGGGATGAACTCAGCTATTTGGGCTTCGATGTGGGCTTAGTTGCTCAGTCTCGACCAAATAGCTTCCGTTCAAGCTCGCCGCCTCGTCCCAGGTCACCGCCCCAGAAACGGTCTTATCCGCGCTCTCGCAATCCGGCCGAGTGGAAGACTGCGAATGATCGTCCGATCTGCTTTAACTGCTGCCGCATAAGCCATGTCGCACGGTATTGTCACTGCCATTGGTCGTCGTTCCGAACCATGTATAACACTGCTCGCCGCGACAACTACCACCTTTTACAGCCCCCTGCGCCGATCACCGACAACTACCGCCGCCTTCCACCCTACGCCTTCGATGCCCCTGATACGCAGCACAGCCGCTCACCGTCGCCTCAACGTCATCAGTCTCGTTCCACGCCTGGACGTCGCCCTTCATCCCCTTCTCCTCTACGACAATGCCCGACCTCCCCGCTCAATTCCCAACAGGGAAACTAAGCGGTGCAGCTCTTAGATGTGAAGCTGCATCCTCCATACCTACCTCAAATCAAATCCTCGTACTCACGACACGACGAAATTTGATCGACGTCAACGTTGACGGCCTGACTGTTTCCGCACTTATTCACACCAGGGCGTATATTTTGTGACTAGTGCCCGACTTCGTCGCCACCTGAAGAAAGTGCTTACACCGGCTGCTCCTGGCATCAGACATGTCGCCGACGGAAGAAGTCTTGCCATCACAGGAATGTGCACTGCACGCATCACAATCGCCTATCACCCCACATCTGTTCTCTTGGCAGTTATTGAGCAGCTCACCAATGACCCAATTCTTGGATTGAATTTCTTGTCCACTCTAGCCGCTCTCATCGACTGTGCAATCGGCGTTCTTCAACTTGATTTGCCTTGACTTGGGGCTGTGCCAACCTAACTGTCACGCCGCTTGTGCGCTGTTGGTTATGTTCGAATGTCACCGCAAGTCACCACGTTTGTTGCCTTAACGATATCACCAGCTCTTCCTGACGGTGACTACATACTGTCTCAAATAGTGGATGTACTCTTAGCCCGAAGTGTTGCTGTGTCACATATCATTGTGACTATAGTGAACAACTACGCTCAGCTTCCGATCCTCAACTTTAGTAGTGCGAGCCAAGTTTTCTCGCAAGGTATTTCGTTAGCCCATGTTTCCTACTTGATGCATGTAGCATCGTGGCATTGGATCCTGAAGACTCCTCGTCCCGTATTGCAGCCAGCCGAGCAAACGCACCTACCGACGAAATCGCGATGATGATTGCCCCTAATCTTTTGCCCTGTCAGGCTGCGCAACTCCACCACGTTCTGACCACCTACCGAGATATTTTCGACATCGATGACCGCGAGGTCAAACGTCCGTCTTGTGTCATCAATACATACCGGTGGTGCAAGTCCTACTAGACGGTGACCATATCATGTATCCCCGTCCGAACGCCAGGTCATGAAACGATAAGTCGAGAAGATGCTCTCCAAAGGAGTCGTAGAGGCCTCTTCAAGTCCATGGGCGTCACCTGTTATTTTAGTCAAAAAGAAGGATGGCAGTTGGAGAATGTGCGTTTACTACCGTGCCTTGAACAAGATAACCCGAAAAGACATGTATTCACTGCCACGAATCGACGACGCCCTTGACTGCCTTCAGGGCGCGCGATACCTTTCATCCATAGATCTGCGTTTAGGCTGTTGGCAAATTTCTGTCGACGACTTAGACCGAGAAAAAACTGCCTTTGTCACACCGGCTGACATTTATCAGTTCAAGGTTATGCCTTTTGGGCTGTGCAACGCCCCGGCAACATTCGAACGCATGGTTGACTCTCACCTACGTGGTTATAAATAGTCCATCTGCCTTTGCTACCTCGACGATGTGATAGTTTTTTCCCAAACATCCGAAAGCCACCTAGCTCGTTTGTCGATCATTCTAGCCGTTTTCCGTCGAGTGGGGCTCCAGCTGAACTCGCAAAAGTGCAATTTCGGCCGACAAAAAATCAAGGTCTTTGGTCATCACGCAAATGCTCCTGGAGTCCAACCGGACCCTGAAATGATTAGCGCTGTGCAGAACTTTCCTCTGTCTTGTTCATTCAACGATGTTCATTGTTTTCTGAGCTTATGCTTGTACTTCCGACGTTTTATACGCAATTTCGCAACTATTGCACGACCACTAACTGATCTTCTCAGAAAGAACGCGACATTCTCGTGGGGTCAAGACCAAGCAGCTGCGTTTGCCACGCTGATCGACCTGCTCACTTCACCACCAATTTTGGCTCACTTCGACCAGTACGCGATGACAGAAGGTCGCATAGACGCCAGTGCTCACGGCATCAGCGCTGTCGTCGCTGAACACCAGGGAGGCCAAACGCGTGTTATTGCGTATGCCAGCCGCCTTCTCTTTACATCTGAGTGAAATTATTTGATAACAGAGCGCGAGTGTGTTGCGCTAGTTGGCTGTAGCGAAATTTCGCCCCTACTTGTATGGCCGGGAGTTTTCAGTTATTACGAACTAACACGCACTGTGTTTGTTGTCGTCGCTCAAGGACCCAACTGGTCGCCTAGGTCGCTTGGCTCTACGTCTTCAGGAGTATAACTTCGACGTAATTTATAAGTCTGGCAGGTTGCACCAAGATGCCGATTGTCTCTCGCGCTATGCGGTAGACCGTGCTAGCCTCGCAGTCCATGAGAGCGATTCCTGTTTGCTCGCCACATCTGATTCGCGCAACTTCAGTACAGAGCAGCGCTAGGACGCAATCTTCAAGACGGCCATTGAGCGAATGTCTTCAAGACATTCCAACTCTTCACTCCGTCAATATGTCCTCTGCCCCGAAATTCTGCATCGCTGCAAAATGAAGCCTGGTGGCCCGGAGTTTTCGTTAGTAATTCCCCGCGACTTACGTGCGACAATTCTTCAACATCTGCATGATGCTCCGACGGCAGGACACCTGGGGTTTTCACGCACCTATCACCGCGTGCGACAACGGTTCTTTTGGCCTGGCCTGTATAAATTTGTGTGCTGCTATGTCACTCCTTGCGAGCGCTGCCAGCGTCAGAAACGTCCTGCTATTCGTACGGCTGGCCTGCTCCAACCTGTCGACATTCCCCTTGAACCATTATTCCGCGTCGGTCGCGACTTGCTCGATCCTTTCCCGATGCCCGTGTCAGGCAACAAATGGATCGCTGCTGCAACTGACTATGCGACCAGATACCCTATAACTCGTGCCTTGCGAAGTAGCTGCGCATTAGACGTCGCAGACTTTATACTGAATGACGTAAATCTGCGGCATGGGGCTCCGCGCCTGGTTCTGACGGATCGTCACCGCTGCTTCCTCACAAAAGTTATCGGCGAAATCCTCCGTAGCTGCTCTACCAAACATCATCTTACTACTGCCTACCATCCGCAGACCAACGGTCTCACGGAGCACGTCAACCGAACTCTTACAGACATGTTGTCCATCAACTGGAACGCAACGCTCCTCTACGTTACGTTTGCATACAATTTGTCAAGGCATGACACCGCCGGGAATTCTCCGTTCTTTCTTCTGAATGGCAGCAAGCCTGCGTTGCCAATCGACACACTCCTTCCTTCTGATAACACTGAACCAGTGGCGTACGCTCACGACGTTGCTTATAGAGCCCGAATCGCTTGCTTAATCGCGCACACTAGGCTCACTGCTTCTCAGGATTCACAAAAAGTCTGCTACGATGACTGGCACCGTGACGTGGACTACCCCGCTGACTCTCTCGTCCTACTTTAGACGCCGCATCGACGTGAAGGCATGTGCGAGTTGCCTCTCCCACGATACACCGGGCCCTACAAAGTTCTCCGCAAGGTCACCGACGTCGACTACCTCATCACTCCCGTTCAACCACACTCGTCTTCTGCCACACCACCTACTGATGTTCATTTGTCGCGACTAAAACGGTACCATACTGCAATTCGTGATTGACTTAGTGGTGCCGTGACAGCGCTTCGTCCACCGGAGGTTGATGCTACGAGGCAGTGGGCATGACCCCGCCATCGTAGTCTAATCGAAGAGGAAGAAGTGAACTGAGCGTGCGAAAGGCTGGCAGCCCTGGTGGTTCTCACCTACTTGTAAATATTATGAAGTCTTGGTAGTCTTGGCTGCGACAGCGTTTATTTGAGGAAAGACCTCGCAAAACGAACGGGCAGAGCCAGCACACAGACAATGACGATGATGATGACCCAAAGTGGCAATGAGGGCAAAGAGACAAGCGGATGATGATGATTGTGATTATGCCGGGATGAGGACGATGTAAGTTACAAATGCCCACACTAATTCCCCCACTTGGAAGCGGACACTCTGGCCGCCGTAAGTCAAAGTGACGGGGAACGTCGCGTAAAAGGTTTCATGCGACAAACGTGGACGATCTCTGTGCTGCGGTAGCGGCGGTCTGTTGGGGCAACGAGTGGTGTCACACGATAATTAACCAGCGAAGACTGTTCTAAAACAATGTATGGCCCGATGAAGCGTGGTTGGAATTTGTCACAGAGACCAGGAGTGCGAATAGGTGTCAAAAGCAGCACCTCGTCACCAGGTTGGAAAGACACAACGCGGTGGGATTCATCAAAGATGATCTTCCGCTCGTGCTGTCTCGCTTCAGTATTGATGCGAGCCTGATGGCGAGACTGGGCCAGGCGGGTAATGTATTCTTCGCTAGAAGACTGAGATGAATTCCCATGGCTGCTAAAGAAGAAGACGTCGAGAAAGGTAGTCGGGGTGCGTCCGTACACGAGGTAAAACGGTGAGTAGCAAGTTGTTCACTGAACGGCGGTGTTGTAAGCGAATGTCAGGAATGGTAAAAGAGTATCCCAGTTTTTGTGGTCGGGTTGGACGTAAACGGCTATCATGTCTGCAAGGGTTCAGTGAAATCTTTCTGTGAGACCATTTGTTTGAGGGTGGTAGCTTGAAGCTGTCTTGTGAGTAGTTCCAGAAGCGCGCAGTACTTCATTTACAACTTGTGACAGTAACACTTTGCCGCGGTCACTAAGCAGTACACGAGGAGCCCCATGACGCAGTATTATTGCGTGAAGAATAAAGTCTGCAACTTCCACAGCTGAGCCAGTAATAACAGAAGAGGTCTCAGCGTAGCGTGTCAGGTGGTCCACGGCAGTCACTATCCATCGTTTGCCAGCAGATGTGACGGGGAGAGGTTCGTAAAGGTCAACACCTACAACCTCGAACGGCATTAAAGGGCACGTAAGTGGCTGTAGAGGCCCAGCAGGTGCCGACGTGGGGAGTTTACGACGCTGGCATGGGTAGCAGGAACCAACGTACCGAGCTATACTAGAAGAAAGGCCAGGCCAATAATAACGACATCGAATGTGGTCAAGAGTTTTTTTAAAACCAAGATGACCAGCAGTCAAGTCGTCGTGGAAGGCTTCGAGCACCTGAAGTCGAAGAGAGCGTGGCAGTACAGGAACCCAGCGCTGACCGTCAGGGTGGTAGACGTGGCGGTAGAGAACCCCATTGTCCAGCCTAAAGTGCAGGAGTTGACGACGGAGTCGCGCGTTTGGTGGATGAGAAACTCCTGAAAGGTGGTCCATGATGTGTGTGCAGTATGAATCGAACCGCTGGCGGGAGATAAATGTTAGCTCGTTGTCCGAAAAGGGTTGCGTTATTGATGCGAGCGTATGAACTTTGGTAGATGTGGCGGTTGAGTGCTCACCAACGCTCATATGGGTAGTTGGAAGTGGGCAACGAGATAAAGCATCGGCGTCTTGATGTTTTTTGCCTGACTTGTAAGTTATGTCAAAGTCGTACTCCTGCAAGCGTAGTATTCACCGACCCAAGTGTCCGGACAAGTTCTCCAGTGTAGAAAGCCAGCATAAGGCATGGTGGTCCGTAACGATTGTGAAGTGACGGCCGTGGAGATAGGGACGGAACTTCTGGACCGACCAAACCACAGCCAAACACTCTTGCTCAGTTATAGTGTAGTTCTTTTCAGCAGCGGTGAGTACGCGACTGGCATATGCAACAACTTTCACTAGGGAAGACTTGTCGCGTTGTAGAAAAACGGCTCCTATACCAAGGCCGCTAGCGTCGGTATGGAGGATAGTTGGTGCGGCTTCGTCAAAGTGGCAGAGCAGAGGTTCAGACGTGAGTGCCCGCTTCAACAGGTCGAATGCTGTTTGACATTCTTGAGACCACAGAAAGGGGACGTTGGAAGCATGTAGTTGGGGTAATGGAGCAGCAATAGAAGCGAAGTTCTGGATAAACCGGCGAAAATAGGAGGCCAGGCCAAGGAAAGTGCGAAGCTCTATTGGTTTTTTGGGGCGCGGAAAGTGAAGAACTGCAGAAATCTTGTCAGGGTCGGGCCGGATGCCATCTTTGCTAACGAAGTGTCCTAAGACCTTGATAGATTTGCTAGCGAAAGAGCATTTCTTCGTGTTTATTTGAAAGCCGGCGCCGGCAAGGCACGTCAAAACTTGATCCAATCGTTCTAGGTGCTCGGGAAACGTTGACGAAAAGATAATAATGTCGTCCAGGTAGCAAAGGCAACTTTTCCATTTCAGGCCGCGCAGCACGGTATCTATCATGCGCTCAAAAGTCGCGGGTGCGTTGCAGAGCCCGAAAGGCATCACGTTGAATTCATATAGCCCATCGGGGGTTGCGAATGCCGTTTTCTCCTCATCGTCTACATGCATGGGGATCTGCCAGTACCCAGAACGCAAGTCGATGGTTGAAAATAATTCCGCGCCTTGTAGGGAATCAAGGGCGTCGTCAATGCGTGGCATAGGGTACACGTCCTTGCGTGTGATCTTATTGAGCGCCCGGTAGTCCACGCAAAACCGCACACAGTCATCCTTTTTATGGACCAAAACAATAGGAGACGACCAAGGGCTAGATGAGGGACGGATGACTTCCCGTTTAAGCATGTCCGCAACGTTTTCTTCTATAATTTTTCTTTCAGTTAGAGACACGCGGTAGGGTCGGCGGTGTACAATAGATGTCCCAACAGTTTGAATTCGATGTGCTGTAGTATTAGTGCGGCCCAGCTTAGACGAGCAAATATCGAAAGAATTTGCATGTTTCTGTAACAATGCGAGCAGCTGCTGCCTCTGTGAATATGTCAATTCGCTGCCGATAGTGGGGGTAAAGGCGGAGGACGAAACATGCTCACCGAGGCAAGGTTCTTTGGATGCGATGGCCTGAAGTGACGTGACGAGTACAGGCTCGAAGTCAGCAACACGGGCCACAGTAGTGCCCTGTGGCAGTAAGATCTTCTCCGGTGAAGAGTTGACAGTGGTGGCAAGTGCCGAGCCATTGCAAAAACGAACGACACCGGATGGAAGAACTGTACCTTTGCGAACGCAAAGTGGTGACGGTGAGACCAATACATCCCTGTGATAGATGTCGTTGGACGTAATGCTGACAATTTGCTCTTGTAGTGGCGGGAGTTCGATGTCTTTCGCAGCGACCAGACGAAGTGGCTTCTGATTATCGTCGTCAAGCATGTAGTCGGTGTGAGTGAGGTGAACGACGCGTTGACCACAACAAATTGCCGCGGAAGCAGATGATAGAAAATCCCACCCTAAAATTAGTTGGTGAGAGCAGTGGGACAGGACAGCAAACTGGACATGATGGCGGATGCCGTCGATGAAAACACGCACAGTACAAAGCGCGGAAGGGCGAATGATGTTCCCCTGGACAGCAACTAACGTGGGGCCATCGTAAGGCGTCATTACTTTCCTTAAATGTTCACACAAATCAGCACGAATCACAGACAATGTCGCACCTGTGTCCACCAAAGCATCGACTCGCACTCCTTCCACTTCCACAGAAACCATGTTACACGGGCCTAATGGAGGAATTTCATTTCTAATTCTGAATGCAGTTTTTCCTCCACAAACTGCATCACTTAGTTTTCCGAATGAATATCAGAGGTGAATGAGGCGGGCCGAAGTGGAGAAGTGGAACGGTGGAAGGGCGTAGACGAGCGGCGTCCCGTGTTTCGGCTGTTTCGTGGTGCAGTCGATGCAGGAGGAGATGGAGACCGGTGCGGGGGAGACGAATAACGCCGACCTTGATAAGACGCCCCGGTGTACAAATCCCGTTCACGCACATCGTTCCGACGCTCATCTTGCTGGCGCTTTCGGCAGAAACGAGATATGTGGCCGCGATAGCCACAGTATTAGCATACAGGGTGAGACGAGCGCCACGGTGGGGAATAGAAGGCATTCGGGGCGCCTGGAGATAGCGCGGTCAGGTGGGCCGAAGGGTCAGGGAAACGGAATGCAGCAACTGACGCGTAGGATGGACGTGGCAATGTCGCGTGGGAGTCGCTGGGAGGCACGGCAGCAACTTGAGAGTACGTGGCTATAGGGTGAGAAGCAGGTGGCTGTACGGGCGCAGAGCCAGTCAGGGATGTAAGTTGCTCCCTGATGATGTCACGTAAGGGCATTCCCGAAAGCTGTGTAGGTCGCGGTGTAGGAGGTGTGAAGCCCATGGACCGCAATTCTTCGCGTATAATGTCCCGGATGAGGTCACGCAGATGGCCATCTGACGTGTATTGGTGGTCGCCGATGTCTGGTTGAAGGCGGACGGAGTCCAGCGAATCAAGGCGCTGGCATGTCGCCACGACATCAGTGATGGTAGCTGGGTTTTGCACAGCGAGGGCATTAAAGGCAACAGGCCCAATGCCTCTCAATATGTGGCGCACTTTGTCCGATTCAGGCATGGATTTATTGACACGCCGGCAGAGTGCGAGGACATCCTCGATTTATGAAGTATACGATTCACCGGGATGTTGTCGGCGAGCATCGAGTGTTCCCTTCGCGACGGCGGATCGAATGTCTGGCGTCCCAAAGACGTGCTGCCGCAGCTGCTGCTGGAAGGTAGCCCAGTCGGGTAAGTCAACGACGCGGTTAAAATACCATGTCTTCGCGACTCCGACCAGATAAAAAGGCACGTGACGCAGTTTGGCGGCCTCGTCCCACCTATTAGCGGCACTTACGCGGTCGTAGTCATCAAGCCAGTCTTCTACGTCTTCGCCCCGAAGACCAGCGAAGAGCGGGGGTTCCCGCTGATGTCCGTGTATGTAAGTAGGAGGGGCAGCTTGCCGCGGTGCGTGGTTGATGACATCTGTGCCGGCAGGCTCGGTCTGGGACATGCTGCCTGACTGTGGGCGCAAGCGGCGGCCTGAACGAAGCTCCAGGGGGTATAGCCGGCTGCGGGAGGTCAGAGGACGGAAAATACACCTCCACCACGTATGAAGTCTTGGTAGTCTTGGCTGCGACAGCGTTTATTTGAGGAAAGACCTCGCAAAACGAACGGGCAGAGCCAGCACACAGACGATGATGATGATGATGACCCAGAGTGGCAATGAGGGCAAAGATACAAGCGGATGATGGTGATTGTGATTATGCAGGGATGAGGACGATGTAAGTTACAAATGCCCACAATATTGGTATTATACTCATTTCTTTCTTCCGTGTGCTTGTTATCTCCGTAACAAATATCAGAAGCAGGAACATTTCACCAGTGTGTTCAAAGTTCCGCCTGTTGAAAACATTGTTGTGGAGGACATAGGAACCTAGTTCACGGACGAAAACTCGCGGTACTTCGACTTGCTGTTGCTCCAAGCAGCAGAAGTAATTCTGGGCCGATTCGCTGATCACGTGCCATCTCCGGCACAATCACAGCTCCAAGAAATGCGGAATCTTGTTCATGCTCAGGAGATGAGGTCTGTACTGGTGCTTATGACAAGCTATCCGCTTCATTGAGCTAGTGGCCAGACATGTGAACTACGGTAATTTCATATTCCTGTAGACGTATGCTCCATATAGCAAGTCATCCGGAAGAATCCTTGAGGTTAGCAAGCCAACGCAATGAATGATGGTGACTGATGGCTCAGAATGTTCTACCATATAAATATGGACGTAACTTACTGATGGCTCATATAACTGCGATACATTCCTTTCCTGTTGCTGAATAATTATACTTAGCTTTCGACATGGTGCGGCTGGCGTGAGCATGAACTTTTTCTTCCCCGTTCCGCCACTGAACAAGAATAGCACCGAGGCCAATGTTGCTGGCGTTCGTATGAATGACTGCATTAGAACTTTCATCAAAATGAGCGAGTATGGGCGGTGACTGAAAACGCCATCGTAACTTAGAGGAGGCGTCTTCCTGCTCTTGCTGCCCGATGAACGGTACACCTTCCTTCGTAAGCCCTGTCAGTGGTTTCGCAACCTTGGAGAAGTTTTCAACGAAGCGCCTATAGTAGGCACAAAGCCCCAGAAAACATCGCACAGTCTTTTTGTCTTTTGGCCTTAAGAAATTTTCAACCACAGTGATCTTACCCGGATCTGGGCGGACACCGTGAGAACTCACATTGTGGCCGAAGAACCAAAGCTCGGGTAATCCAAAGTGCCAAAGTTGCCCTTTTCGGGTTTGATGGTAAGTGCAGCCATGCGAATAGAATTCAGTACCATTCTAAATCACTGTACGTGCTACTATAACTTAGTAGAAAAATTATACGTCATCAAGTTAGATAAGGTATAACTGCGGTGTCCGGCCGAAGAGCACAGTGTCCATCATCCTCTGGAAGTTATCTGGAGCAGCACACAAACCAAGTCGGCGTGCTTTAATCTCGTAGAGTCTATCGGGTGTTACAAACTCCCTCTTCTCAGGATGTCGCTCGTCGACTCCTATTTGGCAGTACGTACTCTTTAGAACCAACGATGAAAAAAGTGAGCATTGCGCAGTTTATCGATAGTATCTTCGACTCATGGGAGCGGGTACTATTCCCGCTTCCGGACGATGTTGAGGTTTCTGCAGTTCACACAGAACCGAAGGGTGTTGTCCTTTTTCTTCACGAGTACTGCCGGCGATGCCCATGGGCTTTTGGAAGGTTGTGTGACATCGTCATCGAGCATCTCCTGTACTCGCTCTTTTGTCACCTCCCTATCTTTCAGAGCTACTTGGTATGGATGCTGACATACTGGTCTAACCTAACATGACCTTCAATTACAATGCGGTGGTTAGCTACGGGAGTACGTTGAAAGCTACGGGAGTACGTTGAGTTCATTGAAAAAGAAAAACACTTTGCAAATTCTTTGATCAACTCCACAATCTGTTCTCCCTGCAGAGATAAAAGCTCTCGCTCAATATCTACTTTCTGGAGGACACTGTCCACTGTTGAGGAAGTTGTTGGTGCTTTTTCTATGGTGAAAAATCTCAGACTTGTACGTAGCCAAGAAGTGATGCTATGGCTGCTCCTTCCGCCACATGCTGTACCTCGTATGTAAAGTTACTCAATAGCACATCAGTATATCCCTTCCACAAGTTCACTACACCTCTCGCCACGCGTATCCCCTTTGCGAGTAGCAGTTCGATATTTTAATCAGCTTGTCTGGCATATTCATAAAAAACGTCATTTTTCACAGCAACAGTTACGATGATAGGTGGCGGCACTGTCACACCTTCATCCGCAATACCAAGAGACGAAACGGTTGGTTGATCCGCATGACACACGGCAACAGCATTCTCTGTAGATAAGAAACTTAATATTTCTGCAATTTGAGGATGGAACTGTTCGCTTGCAGGAAGCACAAGCCCATAATTGCCTCACGAGAACATTCTGGGAGAACAATAAAACAGCTGACTCACGCATGTACTTTTATGTCCACTCTCGCTGTGCACAATACTTCCAGGCTGTTTTAGTACCCTCCGGCTGTGCGTATCTGTGGTCCGGTCCAATGAGTGAGCACTTTCTTCAGATTTTTCTGAACATGCTACTCATTACTGAGTAGTATGCACCAGTGTCTATTAACGCTATGGTCTCAACGTCATTGATTCTGACTTGTAGCTCGGATGTCGCGTCGCCATTTCTGCACTTGTTCATCTTATCCGTTAATGTGTCAATGTCGTCATCTGATCCGGTTAGCGATGGAAGGTTTTCAGTTTTCCTAAAATCAGCGGCCCTGCCTACACAGGTCTCTGGTTCAAGTTTTCACATCGCGTGCTTGGTGAATGACGCCTCGGGAAAGTAGACGATGGGCGTGGAATCGGCGACCTGATGCGCATTGGTGCAATAGACCGTGATTCATGTCGCGGAGTGTTTGGAGAGGCATAGCGTGAAGATAAAAATTCTTCGGTTTCGTAAGGGCGCTCATTGGTAAGAGGGCAGGGTTAATTCACTGCGAGGCCACGTAGCCCGACCCGACGGTAATGGCACGTTTGACAAAGATCACCTGCCTCCCCACTGTGGAAGCAGAGCGGCCACCGGTCTGCAGTGCGCCATACATCACTCTTGCGGGGTCTTACTTCTGGGATCGGTGGTGACGTACTGCCAGGAAACGTCGGTGACCTAACGGGAGTGTGACGTAGTGTCCGGTTTTGGCACCAGAACTGCTAGCCAAGAAACAATCGAGCACGAGTGCACACACACACACACACACACACACACACACACACAAAATACATTTACACGAAAAAAGCGACTATTAATGGAGCATTTCTAAACATAGTCTGTCACATGCAGTTCTATGAGAAATCTCTCACTAACTAAATGTCTCTCGGCGTTTTTGCTTAGGCTTGGACGCTGATCGCTCGGGATGACGTGGTGTCTGTCTCGTTGGCGTCGTCAACGTGAGTTGGCCCACGTAATCTCATGGCCTTCCGCTGTAGTAGTAACAGGAAGGTAGCGATTGCTCGGAAGCTCCGCCCTAGAGCAACAGCTCTCAGCCACCGTGTTCGTCCCAGTAGGACACCTGGGTCCTGCCAGCCACACGGAATGGCAGCAGGACCAGCGGCCCAGAGCGAACGGGAACTCCTAACCACTCGGGATGGCAGCCCGAACAGCGGAACCTCGCCTGGTCCCTGAGCCAGTCACCCAGCCGGAGTCCAGACCTCGTTGACTGGTTGTCCAGCTGTCAGTAACGGCGGCCGGAACAGCAGCGGATAGCCTGGTCCCTATGCCAGTCACTCAGCCGTAGTGCAGGACAGTACAGCGCCTAGAGGACGTCTCCTAGTTCCCCAGACCGGTCGTCTAGCCAAGAACCGTCTTCCTTGCCCGCTTCGTTGCTTCAAACGCTGTCCCGCACTACCCGATCCCGTGCGCTCTTCTTTTTTGTCTTCACTTTTCTGCCCATATTATCACAGGTGTGTTGTGCAAAGTTCGGGCGTCTCATGTATTGCGGTACGACTTGCGCGTACTACAGCTATGACTCAGGTTCCGGTTGTGTGTGGTGGGACACCTGAGGCTTTGGTTGAAGAAGTGCTTGCCGCAGTTCTTCACGCTCAACGTCCGCGATTGAGGGCATCGCTGGAGGACTTTGGGTGAGTTGCAGTTTCTGGAGCTCCTCCCTAACGATAGCCCCCCCCCCCCCGCATTCCCCGGTGGACATCAACGTTGGTGGGGAAGGTTGCTCACTGCGCCCTAACAGAAGAGATCCCGAAGTTTCTGTTGTACAGTCGCGCACGTTGATTCGCCAAGCTTCGCGGTTGATTACGCACTAGGCCTGCGAAATTCTCTTCTTTTACTCCGCACATTAGGCGCCACAACTTCTTCTCTTCGGCCATGTTTTGGTTGGCTTGGCGGAAGAGCCACGACATGTCTTCTATGCACATGGCCATGCTCTCGTTATTTTGTTGGTTCCTCGCTTGAAGAGCAGGCTCTGCCTTCTCTTTGCGGTCCGTGTTTGGATAGGTTGCGATTAGCTCTCGTCAGAAGTCGTCCCACGACAGCAAGAACGCTTCATGGTTCTCAAACCAGGTACGTGCCGAATCTTGCAGGGTGACGTAAGTGTAACGAAGTTTCCGGGCTTTACCCCAACCATTCAAACGTGCAACGCGCTCGAAGCCTCCGAGCCAGTCCTGTGCATCTTGAAAGGTGTCACCGTTAAAGAACTCTGGTGTAGGTGGCTAGTCCATGATGAGGTGAGGTAGAAACGGCATAGACTGGGTGGACATCGCAGTAATGCTTGTGCTTGAGGTTTAGACAGGTTTTGATGGGTCAACAAGGGGACCGAACTAGGGATGCTCACCACGTAGTCGGGGACTTGTTCGTTTGTTCACAGGTGTTTATTCTCCAGACACCAATCTTTTGGGATCTGGGCTTCTCTCCCTTGCCTGTGGTGGGCTTGGAATCATACCCAACACATCCATCTGAATGTTACCAATAACTATAGCACCTGGTACTATACAAACTATTTATTTAGGGCGAACCTGTTCCCGTAAACTCAAATCTAAATGGTCAGTCAACACGTCCCTTGCTCACTGTCTCCAACTTTGTTGGTCTCGTCTTCTTCACATTGAGTCCAGTGTCGATCCCGTGGCGTAGCGTCGTGGCGTGTGCAGGATGGCGTTGCATTGCGTGGCTTTCTTGCTACTTGTGTGGTGGCTTTTAAGAACGCGAATTGTTGAACGCATCTTCTGCGAAGCTCGAAGTGTGGCAATATTTTAATATATTTTAAAATAAAGGTGTTGTACACCGAGAAAGCTTCAGACACAGCTTGGAAAATAGTGCTTTATGAAGCAGGTCTAGCTACTGGCGAGCGGCGTGCACGAGCTATTACTACAGTGTCAGTATATTTCTAGACACTGTACTACTACTGCAGCCACCGATCATCCTCGGCTTGTTCAATAAGATCACAGCGTGCGTCATTCAGTTTCATTACAATTACTTCCCGCGAACATAGGAGCCATCCTGGCGACCTATAAACAAGTAAACACAGAAGGGTCGTAGTCGTGCTTAAGTCTCGACACGTGGAAAATTTCCTGGCCACGACGACGCTCGTCAGAAGATGGTTCCAGTGGCTGGATGAGGTAATTCACAGGAGACATTTTTGCTCTATATGATATGGGCCATGATACTTGGTAAACAATTTGGTAGAAATGCCAGGTGTAGCAGAAGGGGCAAGCGGCCAGACAAACGAACCTGGATCATAGAAAGTAGTGATAATTGATGCATCATGGTGGTGCTTTGTCTTCGTTTGTCTAGTGTTGTGAAAGATCTTTCCAGCTTCGGCATTCTTCATTGTATGTAGTGGCAGAGACAGAGTCGTGTACTCTGAGGAGTAAGGTCTGTGCGAAAAAATGGTGTTGATACTGCAAGAAGGCTCGCGTCTGTAAAAGAGAAAAAAAGTAGAGAACCCAGTAGTTCATTGAATGGCAGTATTATAGGCGAACGTGATAAACGGGAGCACTTGGTCCAAATTGGAGTGGTGTGTCGAGATGTACATAGAAGCATGTCACCGAGGTTGTGGTTGAAGCGCTCTGTCGTTACATTGGTCTGCGAAAGATAGGCGCTTGTAGTGCGGCGAACGACGTGGCGCTCCCGCAGCTATGCTGTGATGACGTCTGACAAGAATACGCGACCACGATCACTCAGTAATTCTCGAGCTGCTCCATGACGTTCTTCGATGTGATGAAGAATGAAAGTGGCAACATCTTTTGCTGTAGACGAAGGAAGAGATGAAGTTTTCGTATACCTCGTGAGGCGGTCGACAGCAACTATGATCAAGCGGTTACCATCTGCTGTGTTCGAAAGGGGACCAGAGTTATCGATGCCGCAACGATCGAACGGCCGGGAGGGGCATGGTAAAGCTAATAAGGGAGCACTAGCGGGAAGAGAGGAAGTCTTCCGTCTCATGTAAAATGGCGCTTTTAGGAGTGCTTCCCATCTATTCTTCTTGATCGGCATGCATCAGTAAGGTTAGTAAAACGATCCTAAATAATTTTGCCGTGCAAGCCTTCGAGGTGATACGACTGACACACTTTTTACAGCATTCACGCACATCATCAATCATTAAAAAGGCTGCCTGCGTTTCCTACAGGGGTCATTAGTAGAATTGCCACTCTGATTGAAAGCGCAGTGATTGACGGCGTGATAACGCAATTGGGCATCATTCTTACGCTAAAATTCACACATAGCACGTAGCAATATTCACGCGTCCAATCGGGGCCATCGGAACCGTATTTGATCAAACTGTTAAATTGCGGCTGTACGAACTTATTACGCTTCAGAATTTGTAATCGCATTTTGGAGTTGCATATGGTCCCCTGAAGCAAGCGTGATCCCAGCTTGGAGGCCCTGCAACGTGCTTCATAAAATACTAGATAAACAAATGAAGGTTGCTCTTCCGCAGGTCACGGGATGGAATCCCGGCTTGAGTGGCTGGATTTTCGATTGATGCTAAATTGCTTGAGGCCCGTGTGCTCAGATTTGGGTTCACGTTACGCAACCCCAAGTGGTCGAAATTTCCGGAGCCATCCACTGCGTTGTCTTTTATATACATATGGGAATTTCGAAACGTTAAACCACACATATTATTCATTCAGACACAAGTACGAAATGCTAAATGTGTAAAAGAATTTTACTAACAGCATTCATAACCTAAATATTTTAGAGCGCGGCTCTTTGGTACCTCTTCGTGCGTATAGTCTTGTCGCTGTTAGCGTAACCTATACATATGAAAAAAATGAAATAAAGATTTATGCATAAGCCAATGGGGCTTGATCCTGAGCCCTCATGGTAACAGTCAAGCATTCTACTAAACAGCCTCGCTAGCATTTGAAATTCATTTGTTTTTAAAAAGAGCTTATGCAGACGTCTAAGGCAAGACATTGCATTCACCTATAGGGAATAATATGGTATAAGAGTGAAATAGGAATCAATCATCACAACTTAATAATTACTCATCGAGTGTGGTTCAGTCTCATGCCACACCCTACCCCGCCCCCATGTCAATACCTAACACCACCACCAACGGCGATGCAACGGCGTCGGCGAAGCCGTTGCATCGGCGACGTCATGCTGTTAGGCTGTGAACAATAAGTTTTAAGAAAACTGCCACGTCCTGCTAACACCGCGCTGCGACTATGTACTGCAGGGAAGTCAGCCATACTGCATACTGTCGCTGCCATCACCATAAGATCGCACTTCGGTTTCGCGTTCACAGTGAGGGGCGCGGCACAGTGACGTTACTGGCTACTTCGCAAAAACAAAGTGAAGAGCGAGGCAACTTTCCTGCTTACCACCACCACCTTCTTGCCCAGCTGCGGATATCCGTTGACCTCTGGCCAGTGGAGTTGCCCGTGAGCAGCGTCTGAGTTGATATGATGCTGTCATTGCTTTGGCTTCCGAGCGAACGAAATATTGGGAGCCGCATTTCATGAGACATGAACGGCAGTGAAGTGGTATGCGTACAATGTTTGCATGTTGGAAGGCAGCAGTCCCACCGCCTGTAGATAAGATCCTTCTTTTCGCATTTCGTGCATCATATGCGGGTTTTAATGCGTGGTGGCTAGAGTCAGAAAAATCACAGGTGAATGGGAGCAGCGCCCCGCCACAAAAGTGTAACGTCTGTTTGAAATTCGGTCCCTCATACATGGGCAGTTATGAAATATACGACTGATATGATACAGAAATATTCTTATACTCTGTTTCAGAAGTCCCCTTCAATAGAGTGGAGGCTACAGGCCCTTCAGCCAAAGGTCGCTTTGGCTGAAGGGCCTGTTTGGTGGGTGGGGCACCCTGAAAGGGTGCCAAGGTGCCCCATCCATCGAAGTTGAAGACACATATGAGTGCCTTCCGAAAAAGCCGAAGGACATCATCATCTTGTCCCCCCCCCCGCGCAACATGCATGCCCAGCACAACGCGGAAAGATAGAAGGTCAGTTCGGTGATGCTGGTACATCGGTAGTCAAAATTGCGTCGACGAAGTAGCGGAAGCTACTTCGTCGACGCAGCCCAATATGGCAACAGAAGTTGTTTTAAAGCAGCATAGATCTACCACATAATTTGAGCACTAGTGCCGTTTCAGTACAATGCTCGTTGGCAAGTGCGGCTAAGTGTGGCTATTGAACAGAGGCTTCTGGCTGACAAACATGAACTTATATTCTGTGATTCCAGGGTATCCATCTGCGGCTACAGCGCTGGAGCCATATGTAAAGACACCTATCACATACTGGAGGGCAAAATATTCACCACCTATACTATCCTACGTGGTTTCGCGCTCACAAGGCATCCATCAGGAGGAGGCCCCGCAAACCTGAATGAGCTGGCCCACTCCAAGGCGGGAGGTCTCACTTTCCGCGACCACGGAGAACTCTCCTGCCGGCCCACAGTTGTGGAGAACAGAGGTCAACCGACCACTGATAACGAAATTACGCAGCACTTTTATCTAGGCAGGAGAGACTTTCCCCTTTTTAACAGGAAGTTAAATCAATCGTAGGCTTTCAATCTCAGGCCACTGCTGACGGGTTCGTCTACGAGCCTGGTTTTATTGCATAAAATATATCCCGATTACATTACAGCCACCGTGGTGTTCCCCAGGGTGGCATACTTAGCCTTGTACTAATAACCTGACGCTAATAGCTCTCAATGAGCATCTGCCAAGTACTGTCAGATTGTAAATGTACGCGGACAACATCTGCGTTTAGACGTCTGCAGTAACAGGTCTACAGCTGTGAGCGTGAATTCAGAGAGCTGCCACTCAAGTTGCTATTTACCTCCGTCAACGAGGTCTGAAAATTTCCTCTCTGAAATGTGCGGCATTTACGCGCAAACCTATGCAGAACTACAGCGTTTTGATAAACAGTGAAAAGGTACGTAACCTACAATCATGCAAGTTCCTAGGTGTTTGACGTAGACCACTTATAGAGCCCACATGTATCATACGTAAAAAGGCGATTGACAGGCATCTGTCATTTGTTCAAGTTCTTCACTGAAAGAACAGGGGAATGTCCACAGCTGATATGTTGCGACTATACAAGATCCTTTTTCTTGGAGTCCTTCAATACAGCCTACCTGCATTAACCAACGCAAGTAAAACAAGCATACGAATGCTTCAAAGTATCCCGGCTCAAGCACTCCGGATTTATTTAGGCTTGCCCCAAAGTGTATCAACAGCGGCAACTATCGGCGTCACAAGGGACCACCTCATCAAGACCCACATTAATGTTGAAGTGCTGAGGACACATATACGACACCTTGATCGAACTCCTCGACATCACCTAGCATCTCTACCAGTGGACCGACCATGCACATCTTACTGCAAAGCAGTGACCGCACATGGCGAGTCGATCCCAGCTTCGTTCTCTTCTGCCGCTAGACCTGCGACTCCGCCATGGTGCGTCGCTCAACCAACGATTAATACTAACATACCTGGCGTCCAGAAAAAGGCCAATTTGTCGTCACCGGCTCTTAAACAGCAGACACTACTTCTCTTGTATAAGAAATACCAAGACTCTACACATATATACACTGACAGATCGGTTCAGCCAGACAGCGCTACAGGAGCAGTAGTACTACCAAGGTTGGCCACGACAATTAAATTCAAGACATCTCACGCAACAGCATCAACGGCAGCAGAATCGGCAGGACTTCGTGCCGCGTTGCAAGAGTTTGTTGATCAACCTACACGAAAGTGGACTATTTTCTGCGACTCAAAGGTGGCACTGCAGTCTCTGCAATCAGCCTTACGCCATGGACCACACGAGCAGCTGGCACAAGAGATAGCAGAGATTATACACCACCTGACTGAGAAAGGGCACCAAATTACATTTCAGTGGTTACCCAGTCACTGGGGAATCATCAGCAATGAACGGGCCGATCAAGCTGCGCTCAACCTACACAGAAGATCAAAAACTATGACTACCACTTTCTAAGACAGATGCTGCACGAAAGCTGCGCAGTTTGCTCGCCAGCAAACCACATCACAATAGAATTTGTCACACTTCAGGCATGCCCTACTGTACTCGCTTGACCCTACGCTAAGTCTTCAAGTCCCGTCGGGGCTTTGCCGAGCAGACCAGACCCGTTATGTCGGCTGTGCTTGGGCGTTGCGTTTACCAACGTCTACGCTTTCCGCATTGGGATGGGCGACTTCGCAGGCTGTGGTCACTGTGGCAAAGAAGAAACGATCCAACATATTCTTTGTGACTGCCTAGAGTACAGTAAACAACGACTATGCCTTCGCAAGGAACTCAGCAAATCAGATAATGAACGTCTGTCGGAGCAAGGAATTCTACAATATCGACAAGATGCAGCTTCACAGAAGAACGCCCTGAAAGCGCTACTACACTTTTTGCGATCGACTAGCCTTACTGAACGGTTGTAGCTAGGACGCCCTTCCTGTGTGTGTTTTCGTTTTCACATGAGTGCGCGTGCTTTTTTTTTTCTCTCTATCTACCCCCTCTTTCTTGCTTCTATTTCCCCGCCCCCAGCGCTGGGTAGCAAACCAGATGCCAATATCTGGTTAACCTCCCGGCCTTTCCTTTTTTTCTCTCTCTTGCTCTCTTATCCCGACTTCCATTCTAATAGATCTTGCAGGCCCTGCAACGAATTCGCAAGCCTAGACCACATGTTCTGGTGTTGCCCCTTGTTGCCGGGCACGGACCGATTCAATAAAGACAAGAGGCTATTCACTGTCAGGAACCCCTGCGTCAGGGGTCCACTGTGGGCTTGTGGCCCCAATGCGGCGGTCGTGTCTGGCCTGACTTTTCCAACATGGCAGCGATCCGCTGCGTGTTGAGTCGGAAACCCCAGGGCTTTAAATAAAGTTTGAAATTCACCCATATCATATTGTCATATGTGTATCATATTGGCTAAAGGCCGGGAAAGAAGACAGAGAACGATGAAGTGATGAGCATGGACAGCACCCACGGTTCCTCCGAGGAAGAAGAAGTCGAAGCGGCTGCTCTTTTGTTCTGTTAATACAGACCTGTTTTTTCTGGTCGCGTCGTCGTCCTGTATTCTATTATTTTCACCTAGCGACATTGATGGAGGTGCTGGACTTCTCCAACTGATGCTTTGGACAACTCCGCGCACTAGCACATCGAGTCTACCACCACAATCCAATCCTGCAGTGGATACTCCTGTCCACCGCTACAGTCGCCGACAGCGAGGCCTTAGTCGCGAGGCGATCCCGCTCGAACTTCTCCAGCAACACACCGTACCAGGAGAAATGGCTACCGGAGGGCCTTCACAGCTTACTGTTGATCAGCCTCTAATTTCTGAGACCTTCCACGGTGAGGCTTATGAAGACGTCGAGGACTGGTTAGCCCAGTATGAGCGAGTTGCCAAAGCCAACTGCTGGCCCACTGAACAAAACCTATCGCGCGTCTACTTTGCTTTGGCAGACAGCGCTCGTAAGTGGTACGAGAACCACGAGTCAACGCTGTCTTCGTGGGAGGAATTTCGGCAGCAAATTCTCGGGACATTCGCAAACATCGACCGCCGTGATTCTGCTCTGCAGCTCATCGAGGCACGCATGTAGAAACCAAACGGACGCGTCGCCATGTTTGCGGAAGACATGGCCCGCCTATTTCAGCGGGCCGACCCCGAGATGCCTGAAGGTAAAAAACTCCGAGATCTGATGAGGGGCGTCAAGGGAGAGCTGTTTTCCGTTCTCCTACGCAACCCACTGACAAGCGCAGTAGAATTAGTCAAAGAGGCTACAACAATCGAGCGAGCACTACTACAGCAACGGCGCCGATACCATGACCAACCAAACAAAACATCTCCCAGCCTCTCTGCTTCGGGTGCCGGTAGTGAGTGTTCTCTGCGCGAACTCATTCGTGAGGTCGTTCGGCAGGAGATCCGAAACATCCTTCTGACTCCGAAAGAAAATACCATGGCTTGCGTTTCAGAAGTTGTTCGGCAAGAACTCCGCCAGGCATTTTCGTCGCCCGAATCGCTCTCAGACCAGTGGTCTGTAAGCTACGCATCAGCTGTTCGTTGACCCACTCGAGTGTCGTACAACTCGTCACCACTGGCTTATCGTGATGTGAGCCAAAGGCTTTAAAACGAGCCTTGGGCCCCAGCTCCCAATCCGCCGCAGCCGTATCCACAGTCCAACGTGCCTATGCAAACGGCGTCGATGTAAACTCCGCCGACATCTGCATCTCGGTCGCAAGGTATGCCCACCAGTCGACCATTCATCCGTAAGACGAACTTGTGGTGCACCGTCGACCGTCGACCACTTTGCTTTCATTGCGGAGAAGCTGGCCACATTTTCCGCAATCGCCCGTACCGTGACCGTAGACATCAGAACTTTCTACAAACCTCCCCTCGTGCCTATTTCGATAACCGCCGTGACAGCAGTGCAGGCCCGCAAGCAGAGCAACCCGAAGTGCCATATCGTCGACCCCGCCCTCCTTCACCTGCACTGAACTCGCCGCCCAAGCGCAGTTACTCCGAGGTGGTCCGGGGCAGATCTCCTAGCCCTCGTCGGGGAAACTAACAGCTGCGACCTTTGGGGGGAAGGTTGCCGCCCGTCGAGATGCTAACACACCCCCAACATCTTCTCTACGACGTGATATGACGAATGATACCGCGGATCGTACGACGCACGATACCAAGGACGATACGGCGTCACCGACATTAACGGAAATCATAAGCGCCAATCTAGACATTTGTATAGACGGACGCCCAATAACAGCACTGGTAGATACTGGTGCGGACTTCTCTATTATCAGCCGTAAACTCGCCGACTGCCTAAAGAAAGTAAGAACAATATGGACGGGCCCAAACATAAGAACCGCAGGAGGTCAATTGGTGACGCCGACGGGCAAATGTACAGCTCGAATTAATATCGGCAGTTCAGATTTTGTCGCTACTTTCATAATTTTACCGGAGTGCTGCAAAGACATGATCGTGGGCTTGGACTTCTTGCGTGAATACGATGCCATTGTCGACATTCCTGAGAGATCAATTACGTTTTGGACGGCCCCAGATCAAGTTTATGATGTGCCCTGTACAGACCAGCGACGTCAGTCTTTGCGCGTCTTCGAAGACGACGTGACCATCCCACCACGGTCAAGTGCACTCGTGGCTGTGACATGTGACCCGTCGAGCGATTCTGAAAACATCGCTGAGCAAATTCCAACACTGCTATTCAGCCATGGTTAATCTACCGCAAGAGGCGTCGTAAGCATAAAATTCGGACACACGCACGTCCTTGTTACGAACTTCAGCTCTGAACGCCGATATCTAACGAGGGGCATGGCAGTCGCGTACATGAAAGAGCTCGCGGAGATGACAGACTTCCTAACTCTTGAAAAAGATAAATCAACTGATCTGACCTCCGCACCTCTATCTGTTGATATTGGCCCAAGTTTGCTGCCGGCGCAGAAGCAAAGTATCATGCAGCTTATTAACAAGTTTGAAGATTGTTTCTTTTCGATTTCCAAGGTCCGTCAAACGCCGCTGACGAAACATCGAATTTTAACGGACGACATGACCAGACCCATCAGGCAAAACCAGTACCGGGTAGCTCAGCGAGAACGTGAAGCCATCGAAAAGCAGGTGCGACAGATGCTTGAAGACGACGTTATTCAGCCGTCGAAAAGCCCTTGGGCTTCGCCAGTTGTATTGGTGAAGAAAAAAGACGGCACCTTAGTTCTGCATGGATTACCGCAAGCTGAATCAGGTGACAAAAAAAGACGTCTACCCACTTCCACGTATCGACGATTCACTCGATCAACTACGCCACGCGCGTTATTTCTCGTCGATGGATCTAGGGAGTGGGTATTGGCACATAGAAGTCGATGAAAGAGACCGGGAGAAAACAGCTTTCGTGACACCTGATGGCCTTTTTTAATTTAAGGTACTTTCATTTGGCTTGTGCTCAGCACCGGCAACGTTTCAGCGGCTAATGGACACCGTACTATCAGGCCTCAAGTAACAGACGTACTTAGTGTATTTAGATGACGTCATCGTATTTTCTGCCCCATTCGACGAACACGTCAAGCGACTGCACTAAGTATTTGAAGCTATCCGTTCCGCCGGACTGACACTTAAGCCGGAAAAATGCCATTTCGGCTTCGAAGAGCTTCTGTTCCTGGGGCATCTTGTCAGTAGTGAAGGTGTGCGGCCTGACCCTGAAAAAATAGCTGCCGTTACAAATTTTCCAGCGCCAACTGACAAAAAGGCGGTCAGACGGTTTTTAGAACTGTGTGCTTACTACCGACGCTTCATTGAGAACTTCTCGCGCATGGCCTCGCCGTTGACCCGCCTTACCAGAGAAGACGTCGCATTCGTAAGGAATGAAGAGCAGCAAAAATCATTCGACGAGCTGCGGCAACGCCTTCATAAGCCACCAGTCCTCGCACACTTTGTTGATGACGCACCGACAACAGTGCACACCGACGCTAGCAATGTCGGCTTAGGAGCTGTACCCGTGCAATGGCAGGATGGCGCCGAACGAGTAATTGCTTACGCGAGCAGAACTCTTTCACGTGCGGAAGAAAATTATTCCACTAAGGAAAAAGAGTGCCTTGCGGTGGTGTGGGTGGTTATAAAATTCCGCCCATACTTGTATGGTCGTCCTTTTAATGTTGTCAGCGACCATTACTCCCTCTGCTGGCTGATGAATTTACGAGACCCTTCAGGACGGTTGGCGCGCTGAAGCCTGAAGCTTCAAGAATTTGATATGACGGTGGTCTACAGATCGGGGAAGCAACATTCAGATGCTGATTGCCTTTCTCGTGCGCCATACAAACCTGCGACGGCAGAAGATGACGATACAGCCTTTGTCGGAGTTGTAAACACGGCAACTGTCGCACAGCTGCAACGAGACGACCCCGAACAAGAACCCATAATACGTTTTTTAGAGGGTCGCACTTCAGCTGTACCTAGACTGTTTGCGAGAGGGCTTTCGTCATTTTGCTTGCGCAACGACGTCCTGTGTAAGATGAACTTCACGCCACACGGAAACGACTATTTACTCGTCGTCCCAACATCTCTAAGGAGTGAAGTATTACAGGCATGCCACGTTGAACCAACATCCGGCCACCTGGGTTACACGCGTACGTTGTGCAGAGTGAGGCAGAAATACTACTGGCCAAGACTGACGGCGACCGTTCAACACTATGTTCGGACGTGCCTTGATTGCCAGCGCATAAAAGTTCCACCCGTCAAACCAGCAGACCTCCTCCATCCTATTGACGTGCCTGTTACTCCATTCGCTCAAGTCGGAATGGATCTTTTGGGCCCATTTCCAACCTCATCAGCAGGTCGCAGATGAATTATAGTAGCCACCGACTACCTCACTCGTTACGCCGAAACCAAGGCTTTGGAGAGGGGCACGGCAAGTGAAGCAGCCAGCTTTTTTGTAGAGAATGTGGTGCTGAGGCATGGTGCTCCGTCAGTGGTAATAACTGACAGGAGAACTGCATTCGCAGCCGAACTAATATAGACAGTTTTAAAACTTAGTGGCACATCCCACCGGCGAACGATGGCGTATCATCCGCAAGCGAATGGTCTTACGGAGCGTCTCAACAAGACACTAGCGGATATGCTCTGCATGTACGTCGATGTGGAGCATAAAAACTGGGATGAGATCTTGCCTTATGTCACGTTCGCCTATAACACGGCTCATCAAGAAACAACAAGAACAACGCCATTCCGCCTTCTCCATGGTCGTGAAGTCACCACTATGCTGGATGCTATGCTGCCGCACGAGTGCAAAGACGCTGAAACGAATGCTGATTATATCACTCAGCTAGCCGAAGAAGCCCGACAACTAGCACGCCTACGTATTAGTCGCCAGCAGGACTACGATTCAAGACGGTACAACCTTCGTCACCGACCAGTCTCCTACGAGCCAGGAGAGAAAGTTTGGATATGGACACCCATTCGGCGCCGTGGCCTCTCAGAAAAACTGTTAAGATGGTACTTCTGTCCCTATAAAGTTCTGCGACATCTCAGTGACATTAATTATGAGGTTGTTCCTGATACTGCGCACTCTTCATGGCGTCGAAGGTATGCTCCAGAAGTTGTGCACGTGGTACGCATAAAGCCTTATTTCTCCGAATGAACTCATGCGTTTCCAATGTGTACAAACCGCTTTGATTATAAAGCATCAGGACGATGCTTTCTTGAATGGGAGGCTAATGTCACGGCTAAAGGCCGGGAAAGAAGACAGAGGACGATGAAGTGATGAGCGTGGACAGCACCCACGGTTCCTCCGAGGAAGAAGAAGTCGAAGTGGCCGCTCTTTTGTTCTGTTATTACAGACCTCGTTTTTTCTGGTCGCACCGTCGTCTTGTATTCTGTTATTTTCACCTAGCGACAATATGCAAGTAATACTTGAACCAGGTTGTGAAGAAAGTGCTCGATTCTCTTCATCTCTGACTCCCGAGGTCAGTGCCTTTTAGTTCAATCAAGTAATTGAAAACACCCAAATGCTGAATACTAAAACTACTAAGCTAAACGCGAGTTAATATAGTATAATAATAAGCGATATAATATATCCTAAACGCATGCTATGAAAGATTCCGCGTGTTCAACAGTCCGCCTGGTAATGGGTAGAATATTGCCACCCAAGGTCAGTGGCACAGTTTGTGGATGAAACAAGTGCGGGCGCTATCTTTTTCTAGAGGGGGCTATTTACCTAGTATATTTGTAAGTCGCCATATGATTACACTTTCATATCCCCTATATGACAGAACATTTTTTTCTTGATGAAAACCTAAAAACTTCATTTTTCACTTTGCAATAACCGCTGGTTTAATGGTAAATCCCACACAGTATGTACGAGCCAAGAAATATCGGAAGAAGCAAGCAAGCAGGCTTATTCGACGCGTTTTGCCAATATCCTTACTGCTGTACGGCCAATATGGGTGGCTGAATACGCCATTATCACAATGACTACATAGTCTAAACCAGGTTACCCATTACAAAAGGCACCCACCTTACTGCGCCTATTTGCTTACGTATGTTATTGTGCCACCATCTGCGGGTGAATAGCAAGTTCTACAAGATTTCATACACTAAGTGTTTGAAGTATGTACTACATACAGCTTCTCACTATCATATTCAACCCTCAAAGCCGAAGCCGAAAATGCTTTCAATTTCCTTCTTTGGGAAAGAGGGGGGTACCTCTTTCAAATGGTTGTTTTTCGCTCTGTATTTTATGCCGATGCGAATGAGAGAGGTGAGCGCGGGCCTGGTGTGCTGCTTCTGGCTAGGCCACTACACGCCACTGTTCGTACCATGCACAATATGAGCTGTACGCCAGTTTTCTTTTTGACGTGATAGCGTTAAGCAGCTCATTTCACAGAAATTCTGGGGTCCTTATCGGTCGTAGCATCGTTGTTTGTGAATGACATATCATCATCTTATGCATGACCTAAAAATCAAAAACTATGTGATTAAAATAAAGAATGCCAAATTATGAATAATAAACCGAGGTCATTTGGGTCCGAGTGAGGATAAAACCCTGATCGTATGCGTGTCAAGCAGCGAACTATGTGTATGCTTGAAAATACCGTGAAAATAAATTCTTCTGCTTGCACATGTACGGAAAGCAACTTGCGTAATTTACAACCACACGCGTCCGGTAGACATGCTTCACAGTAAAACATCTAATATTCCGCTACAGAAGGCACACACGCTACAACGCCCTCCCTTGAGCCCACGTACTGGGTGCATATTAAGCTCGAAAAGATTTCACGCGCGCAATTCCTTATGGTTCAAAGCATGCTACCCATTACAGAGAATGCAGATATGTGCGCGAAAGCTTCACTGACACAAGCCATTTTAAACTCAGTACGCACTAGGGAACTCCATACGCATTACCTACAGGACATCGCTATCGCGTTCAACTCTTACACACAAGGCTTGAAGGCCTCCCATTTCTTTCCCTGCAGTCACGTCTACTTTGGGCAAAGTAGTCGTTGCTTGAATGTAAGGTTGTCGGAGCCCGATCAGTCACTGGACGGCAGTGCGTATAATCGTGCGTTGACTAACGCTGTGCTCAATGCGGGTCACCCCTGTCTTTTGTGGCCTTCAATGTTTTTTAGCAACAGAATTGAGATTATTACACTCTTAGTCAAATTCTTACTAGAATACACCCCAGCAGGGAAGATATCTGGTAAAACTTTTGCCGCTTGTTGTCAGTTTTCCAAGCGACTCCACAGCCGTGTCCTAGAGGTAGTAGCCCTATTTTAAATGACCTTAGGCATAGCCCTAACAAAAAAAAGCCGGGATTTTAGGTTCTGGCTAGGTATGGCCAGCCGTAAAGCGTGACAGCCCGTATAGGTGGCCCATCTGTACGCGGCCCTAGCAAGGTTGCGGAATAATAATAAAAAAAACGACCGCGTCTTTTCTCGGGAGAATCTCGAGTAAACTCGCCCCAGAGTGCTGGGGTTCTCTCGTGAATTTTGCAAAATTGGGTATGGTTCGATAATACCCCATTGTTAAATCGTCTTTATTGTTCTTAATTATTGAATGAAAAATAATGTGCCTTCTTTCCGATTGAGTTAGTTGTGCGAAGGCACCGTGTGGTGCTGCTTATTGTGGGCTCGGTTTTTTGCTCTGCCCAACTGAAAGATGCCCAAACGTCTATTTTTCTAAAAGAACGATGCATTTTTACGATTCTGTGTCTATCACCCCCCCCCCCCTATCAGGAATACCACGAAAATTTGTATCCGCTTTCTTACGGCGCGACTCCATTTTTAATCGGCTGTGCAACTCAAAGCATTTCTCGCCGATTGATTTGAAGATAGGCTACTGGCAAAAGTAAAGTAAATGAGACTGATCGAGAGAAAACCGCACTCGCCACACAAGATGGACATGTCACGTCACTCGGTCTTTCTACGGCTCCTGTGACGTTCAAATACGCTAAACAACACACCACAGGTTGGCCTGAAGTGCCATTCCTGGCTATTCTACTCGAGACGTAATTGTTTCTGCAGCAAATTTCAACGATGCGTCAAGCGTCTTGAAACGATACTGCAGGCCACGAACGTTCCGGTCTCTCACTGAAACCATGGCGAGCGTCATTTCGCGTACAGAAAGCTGCTCTTTCTTGAATATGTTCTCACTCAGCCTGAAATCGCACTAAATCCACAAATCTCACCCACCGAGAATTTCCGTAACCCCACCGACAAGAAAGCACTGCGCCACTTTTTGTATTGGTGCAAGTTAACGATGATGAGAGAGAAACATTACCCACACATTCGTACAACTAACAGTCCTGGAAAAATTTGATGTCGACTTTTGAAATTCAAATGTTTATCACAAAACAGAGGAAGGTCGCCAAGGCTAAAGCCATGAGAACAGCTTGACCAAAGCCTGATGACCTGCACAGCCACCCATTATATAAACCTTGACGCGCGAGCATCGAGCGCAGAGTCTGTAAACATATGTTCTGGGTATCCCGCTCCCGGAACAGCCAGACAGGTGCGCACGACTGTTTATCGCAGGCATACATGTATTTTTGTTCACTTCGCCGTTGTGCTCCGTTAATTGCTGCTTATCGACCGGGTGGTCAACAATCACGTGTTCAGGTAAAAATAAAAAAGGGGGGCGAATGTAACACGCATGACACTAGAGGAAAAATAGTTAGACATACCTCATACTTTACTTGTGAAATCCCACCGAGAAAAAATGATGAGCTAAAACAACGCCTGTGTCACCGCGGGGTTCGCCTCTCTTTGACGAAGCCCGAACCGGAATTGACACCCATGCAAAGCAGTGTAGAACTCCGGCCATCGACACGAAACGTATCTGTTTTGTGTTGTAATAAAGTACAAACTGAGACCACAATCATTCGCAGCAAATAATTATACCAGCGGTCGGCGTACAGATGAATTCATCTTTGTCTGGAGCGTTCAGCTGGCTCCTTTCAGCTGCCGGTTTTTTGCACAATTTTCCAAATAACGACGCCCTGCTGATGCCTAACATAGTCATACTCCAAACTAGGTCACTGTGCTTTATTTGAAGCACAAACAGACGCTTTTGCTAAAGTCAAATAGCAGCTGTTGACAAAAAGAGCGACTGCTGCTCCACGCTTCGACGTTTCGTAAAAGAATGATTTCATCCGTACGCGGCGCTGCAACGCAACGTCTTTTTTGAAGGGTGTGGTGACACTTCAATTCAGGTTTCTAGGGATTTTATAACGTGAAGTAATGAAATACTGATCCCTCGTCCTTGCGAAGAAATGTGAAGAAAGTATTAAGAAACAACTCACCAATGCCACCTCTCCGCGTCAATGAATAGAGTTTCATCGATGATCATGTAGGCTGACCAAAAAAGAATATCCGTGCTGGAAAAAGGCCCTCAATTTTTAGAACCTCCCTTTACTAAGCGATTCACCTTGGCCTTATAAAGTCGATGGTAGCGCCGTCTCTAGCCAAAGCAAGCCCCTGCATATCAGTGATAATCTGCAGCGATTCTTTAGAAGCGAAGCGCCATTTTCAGTCGAGCAACGGCGCTGTGTGTAACTCTGTCAGGCAAAAGACAGGATTAGTGTTGACAACAGTTCGTGAATACAGGGATGAGGGAATCGACAGAGACTGCAGGCGAAAGAATTTTGTCTAGTGGCGAGGAGAAATACAAACAACAGTTGCTTGGGTTTCGCGAATTAAGCTTGAGCCTCATCTTTCTTCTTTCTCCTGTGCGAGCAACTGTGATAGCACAACGCCCCAACAACACTGAATTGCTTATCACGTTTGATTGATTGATATATGGAGTTCGACGTTTCAAAGTGGCCATATGATTATGAGACACGCCGTGATGAAGGGTTCCAAAAACTTTGACCACCTGGGGTCAAATTTGTGTTCAACTTGTGTGTGTCCAACTTGTCCAACGTGCCCTCAAATCTGAGCACACATGACATTTCCGCCTTCATCGGAAATGCAGCCGCCGAAGCCGGGATCAATCGTGCGACCTGCGGGTCAGCAGCCGAGTACCTCACCAACTAGACCACCAAGACGGGGATCGCTTATCGCGTTTGCGACATTGATTGCTCTCCCTCATTCGGCATTATCGCAGGCGTTCCGCAACGCGGTTTAGTGAAACAGAAATGTTTCTACCTTCCAACATTCGGTGGGCGTAAGACGAAACAGCAGTTTTACTGATACTCGATCTGAATTCTTTTTGCGCTAATTATGTTCCACTTTGGTCAGAGATAAACTCCTAGAATGTTGAATTTATTCGCCAGCAAACCTGCACCTAGCTGAGGGGACTCATTGTTTCATTCATGCAGGGGCGTGACTGTGAACGTTTTCCTCAGAAGATATACCAATCATTAGATTGAACCCAATGTGATTTTTGTAGCGGACAAGAACTTCGTTTTCATAAGCATACAAATAACTACGTCTAAAGATATGAGCGGAATGTTTGCGTGACGTGGACGTTTAGTCTTGTAAAAGATGCAGAATACTTAAAATGCTGTAAACTACACCGATGTCTGCATAAACACTAACAATCTCATTTTCGCACCTCTGTCGTTTCGAACACTTGCAAATGCCGCTTATATCACTTCAGGTTGAAACAAATACTGCTGCAGAGCCAACCTAGAATGACAATAGGCCCACTTTGGAAGTTTCTGAACTATTCGATCTAAGACATTTTGATGGCGAGCTACCCATCAAGGTGGTCTAGAAGGTCAGCAGCCGAGTATTTTAGCCACTAGACCACCGTGGTGGGGCTGATTTCACACAGAATGTGCCAAGTTGTTTCACCACTGCCACAATGGTCGCATGCAGCAGTGTCAGCCATTCCTATGCGGAACGCTTACGCATTGGTAAATGCGACGCCCAACCATATTCTGCACAGCATAGTAGCATCTCGTCGGCGTAATTCTGGAGGAATTCGAAGACTAATAATTGGGTCCAAAGTACATAACCGTGCATGGTTGAAATCTGACTCGTTCTATTGTTACGGGGTGCGCCTGCGAGCAAGCATGCGGAGTTTCCGTGCAGCGTCAGTTCTGGAAAGCGGAATTGATATTTCATCGCTTTCAGTATGGCAGAACGGGCAGCTTGATCGGCCCGTTCATTGCCAATTATTCCACAATGACTTGGGAGCCATTGAAAGGCTATTTCGTGTCCTTCCTCAATGAGTTGGTGAGTCTTTTCTGCAATCTAAAATACCAGCTGTTCGTATGGGCCGTGGCGTAAAGGTGATAGAAGGGATTGCAGTGCCGCCTTTGAGTCACTGAAAATTGTCTATTTTTATGGCTGTTGGTCATTGATGCATTGCCATGCGGCACAGAGCTGTGAGCTCTGCTCCCGTTGATGTCGTAAGGTGGGAGGTCTTGAATTTTCTTGTCGTGTCTTTTATCGGTATAACAAATGATGCCGTTGAACTCTTCTGTAAAACAGAGCCGTCGGTGTATACGTGTATACAGCCTTGATACGTGTCGTATAACAAGAGCAGAGCAAGCTGTCTAAGAGCAGGTGACGACATATCTGCTTTTTTTCTGGATGCCAGGTATAGTTAGCCTGATGTTAGCCTGAGTCAGACACCAGGGAGGAGTCGAAAGCCTGGCGGCGGGTGTGAAGCGTGTTGGCAAAGAATCGTGACATGTGGTAACCGTTTGGCAAAATGACGAACGTGGTCTGTCTGCTGGTAAAGAGGCTAGGTGGTGGTAGGGTGTCCGAGCAATATGCCTTATATGTGTCCTGAGTGCGTCAACGTCGATATGTGTCGTGATGAGGTGGCCACCGGCGATAGCTATAGTAGCCATTGTCGACGCACTACGAGGCAAGCCGAGGCAAATCCGGAGTGCCTCGGACTGAACACTCTGTAGCATTCGAAGGCTTGTTTTGCTTGCATTGGTCAATGCCGGTAAACTGTACCGCAGAAAACCGAGAAAAAGTACTCTGTACAGCTGTAGCATTGCACTGGGAGACATTCCCCAAGTCTTCCCTGCAAAGAACTTCAGTATATTACAGATGTCCATTAACCGTTCTTTATGTACGAAACGTCATCGCTCCATGATAAATTCCTGTCAATTATGACGCCCAAAAACTTGTGTGATCGAACGTATGGTACAGTTTGACCATCGATGCTTATAGTGTACTTATCAATAGGCTTTCATGTAAAAGCAACGAGGGCGCATTTCTCGGAAGAAATTTCCAAGCCTAGATTTTGTAGGTTGCGTAGTGTTTCAGTGGCAGCTTTTTGAATTCTTCCTCGTAACTGCAGGCGTGTTACAGCCGATGCCCAAACGCAGATATCATCTGCGTACATTGATAGCCTTACCATGCTTGGTAGATGCTCAGTGAGAGCAATTAACGTAAGATTGAACTGCACAGGGCTGAGTACCCCACCCTGGGGGACGCCACGGTGGCTGTAATGTAGAGAGGTTGGACCGTCTTCAGTGCTGACAAAGAAGAATCGCATTGACAAATAAGTACGTATCCAGAGATACATCCGACCACCTACTCCTATATCCTCGAGAGCGGTGAGAATAGCTTCATGCGTAACGTTGTCATCCGCCCCTTTAACGTCTAGGAACAAAGATGCGCAGAGACGTTTACGGCCTTTCTCGTGTTGGACGTAATTTTATTTTGTTAAAAAAGCTCTTTCGTTTGGGCTTTAGGGGGCCTTGTTGTGGTATAGTCTATATTTACTTACATGACAGGTCACAGGTCGTTATGGGATGTACAGAATTAATTAGCAATAGAAAAAATATAACTGCTGGTGTGCCACAAGGATTGATGTTGTCACGATTGTTATTTATTTATTTCTAAATGACTTCCCCTCAGGAATTTGTAAAACCACTGTGAACCACTATGAAGGTGATACGATGCTATTAACACGTCAAATTCGTTATGAAGGGGCAAAATTGCTCTTCAGAGTTAAATTATTAATGCAATGATATGGTTTGAAGAAAACTTCTTACTTGTAACCAAAAAAAAAAACCAAACTGATCTGCTTTCGAAGCTTTCTAAAACATAAAATATAGCTATCCCAATTTTCTTACACCGAGCATTGCAACCCATGCAATTTTTCTGCAGTGGAAAATGTTGAGACATTCAGGTACCTAGGCATAATTCTTCATAGTGGTATGTTTTGACAACACCACATGGCATTTATTTGTTCCAAACTGAGAAGTATGGCATATCTGCGTTTCAATATGAATAGCTTGGTGCCTCTACCAGTGAAAAAAATGACATCCGCTAGCGTATAATGTGAAATGATATGGTATACTAGTTTTCGCATTTTGCCTAGAACGCCGGAAAACACGCATTGACAGTTTGCTTCAAAATATTTTAAAAAGTGATTTTAATGGTAATAACGTAGGTGCTAATACTAATTTTTGGGATTTGGGCTTTTGTGTATTCAAGAATTTTTTTATTAAACATTTGTGCAGAGATAAAATTGGTGTGATGACTTCAAAGTGTCACATGTAATGCACCGACCCCTAAGAAAAAAAAGGCGTTTTATAGTACCCCGGTTTTTTACCAGCTATCGAGAAGCGTGTAGAAGTGTATATATTCCAAAAATTTCCAACGAACTAACTTATGAGTTTTCTTCAGCGAGTTCAAGAAAGCACCTAAAGAAATTACTTGTCCAGCTGTAAAATCGCATGGTCTACTTTTATATCACGTATGCTCTGCGTCCCTCATTTGTTCTTTTTATTTACTGCCTGTAAAAACACAGTGGTGTCAACCATTCGTCTGTTTGTTGGCAAAGAAGCAACAATAGTTTTGTTACCTTGTATTCACATCGCTAAAACCGGCTCTGCTGGGCCTAGTTGTACAAGCCCTTGGGGCATAGAGAGGCCCATTTTTTTATATTTCTTATGAATGTGTACAATAAAGTATTATTATATTATATTATTATTGTTATCATTATTATATTATTATATTATTATTATTATTATTATTATTATTATATTATTATTATTATTATTATTATTATTATATATTATTATTATATTATATGTTAATACTATTATGTCAAGGCGTTATTAGTGCTGACCCGAAGACCACGTGATTGAATTTCGGCCGCGACGGCCACAATTTCTATCGAGTGAAATGCAGGAGCCCCGTGCACTAAGAGACGTTAGAAAACACCAGCTGGTCAAAATGTCCAAAGCTCTCTGCTACAGTCACCTTCATATTCATATCGCCGTTTTAGGCCGTGAAACTACAGAAGATAATTGTAATAAATATTCGAACTGTTGTGCATCGATTCACCGGGGACAAAAGTCACGCGGTCACTGATGCATTTGCTTAAGATGGCTAGCAGGCCAGATCCACATGCATTTTTTCTTGTCAGTCGATCTTATTGATTCCATTTTACAATGTGTGACCAACTTGCACAAGGAAGCATACATATGCGGTGGTGCTTTGCGTTACGACAACTTCGAGTCATTGTACGGGACTTCAAAATCCATGTACGGTCCTTCTTGCATAGCACATGTCCAATGTGAACGTTACTGCTGTTCAGTTAATACTGTTACAAAAAAGTTACTGCTGTTTTGCTGTTAGTAGTGCTGTTAGTAACAGAGTTACTGCTGTTCAGTAATGTACTCCAAACTAGGAGGCGAGTTCAGCAAGGCTCCATTAGGCATAGGGCTAGCCAAGCCAGCAGAGGTGGGGTGATGATTCGGAGGCTGCAGCGGGAGATGAGGCAATGACGGTGGGCTTCCCAGGGTCCTGCAAGCAGCGATTGGGCAAGAAACCAACCATCCAGGCGGTCGCAGATCCCTGCTCTGAGGGGCAGCAGCGATCG